>JABFPN010000365.1:0-50550 GCA_022817305.1 Leptoteleia sp. ZL-2020 | reverse complement strand
GTTATTCGTTTTTATTAAAATGAATGAGAATTAATTGATGTTGTTGATTCAGCACATTTTCTCAATCTGGGAGATTATTTAACAATGATGTAACTGAATTTTTATCATTAGTTTCAAGCAAATTTAGGGACCGCGTTTTTTAGGTGTTAAAAAAACGCGGTCCCTAAATTCGCTTAAAATTGATTTAAAAATTCAGACTTTTTAATTGAATACAATTTTCCCATGTCTAAAAAATATGCTGAATCAATTGCAAGCATCAAATCAGAATTTACAGAATAATAATTACAAAAACACTAACTCCGTGGCAGCAGACTTACTGCATTACCTTAAAAAGAGGAAAAAATGATAATGTCACGGATTTAGTGTCCTTTATAATAAAAACTTATTTTGTATTTAATATTTTATGGTATAAGGACCATAGCGACATTTTGTGGACTTGGGAAAATAATTTGATTAGGAAAAGTATATGCAATGACGAGTATTGTCGAAGAAAAGTTGTTTCTACGATTTTTTTGTTGCAGACGACTTTTTCTTCCTTTTAATTGGAAAATAATGCGCTAAGAAAAATGTAAACTTTGCATGGAATAATAATGTTTCTGATTTTTATAGCTAGAGTTATTTACGAAGGAGATATTAGAATAAATGGGAAGTCAGTTAACGCTGCATACATGAGAAAAAAATGCGGTTATTTATATCAGGAAGACATGTTCTATGAAAATATGACTGTTGGGGAACATATGTGGTTTATGGTAATATTGATTTTGTATAAATTTGGCAATTATCAATTTTCATTCTTTTAGCAAAATGCAAAAGTAGTGACTAAATATCTCATTCTTCCTTGATATAAAATTAAAAGTAAAGGTACATTCATTGAGATAAGAAATTGTTCGTCGATGGTAAACTAACTTACAAAGTTTTGATAACTGAAACTTTTTAATTAGTTATTATCGGAATTAGGTATAACCTCACAATTTTGCAAGTGATTTTTTTACCTCATTAAAGAACATCGCATTTAAGAATGAGTTAATTATATTTAATTGCCTATTATTTTCGAAATATTTAGTAAAAATATTTTCCATTGATACAAGTTTTTTTACTTCCATTCAGGCACGAATGAAACTTCATAACTCATGTACAAATATTTATATTCAAGGGAAAATTGATAAACTATTGCAACAGTTAAATCTATATGTGAAAAAAGATGTCAAAATAGGATTCAGTGGGTCAGAAGTATTATCTGCTGGTGAGAAGAAACGTTTATCATTTGCTGCAGAGGTAAATAGTTTTCAAAAAGTATTAAATATTACCAATATATAAATAAGGGTAATAATATTTACTTTGGTGTTGTTAAATGTTTATGTATCTTTAAATTTTATTCATGTTTGAAGTAACTTAATTAACAATAAATAAAAATGAATCCACGAATGATTTATATTTTCAGTTGATAACTGATCCTGAACTATTATTTCTGGATGAACCAACGACTAGTCAAGATTCATTATCAGCTCACGTTATTATTACTTATTTGTCATCATTTAGTCAAATTCGGAAAACAGTTTTATGCACAATACATCAGCCAAGTTCATCTATTTATACAAAATTTAATAAAGTGATTTTTCTTGCTAGTGGACGTATAGCTTTTGCTGGAACAAAAGAAGAAGCATTAGTATTCTTTTCGAGGTAACTTAAAAATTTTGTGATTCCAGCTTATAATTTAAGGGATTAGGTAATAAAAACTAAAAGATGATATAAAAATTGATAGGAAATTTATCATTATATTAAAATTTTTTTCCAGTTTAGGATACAAGTGTCCAAGTAATTACAATCCTGCAGATTACTTTGTATCAGTTCTTGCTGTCCCTCCAAAAAGTGATGGGAGCAGAGAAGAAATAATTCATGGCATCTGTAATAAGTTTCTGATAAGTGATGTGTGCAAGAATTTGGACAAATTAATTCACACTGAAGTATCATTCAGTGATATTGAAAAAGTAATTTATAATTCTTTATTATCATATGATAAATCAACATTTTTTCTGAATTTAGTGATTGTAAATCAGTGTATCATTAATAATAAATATTAGTGTTGATCTTATCTTATGTATCATGCATGTATGGGAGGGAAGGGGAGAGGGATTTTAAGTAGTAAACTTTAAAGCTAAAGTTATCGGTTCGAACATTTTAGATCAATGTTTGCTACAGACTCATCTGCATAATTGTTATAGAATTTTTACAAATTTAATATTTTAAGAGCATTTGAATATTAATATTGTTCAATGTAAACTGTTCTCGACACCCAAATAATATTTTTTATTTAAATGTTTTTTCTTCATATTTCAGTCCTACGATATTACTAACAGCTTAACAGAAAATATGTAAGTAATATAAGAACTAAAATATGCATTGGATATTAGTATAAATATTTGATATTATTTAATTGTAAATATATTATACAAAACAATAATATGTAGAAATTTTGAACTTTACACAAATACAAATATTATACTTCCAATTTTTTTTAAATTTTTTAATAAAGTTAATTCATTCATTGTGACATTTCATATTCGTTTTTTATTTTTTTACAGCACACATTTTCAATGCTGTCGCAAATTTTTATGGCTTATACATCGGGAATTTCTTCAAGTCATGCGAAAGCCCACCATTCAAATTCTCAAAATGTCACAAAATATGGTGAGTTTATTATAATATTAAATGAAATTAAACAAATAACTTCTCAATGTTGCTGATATTAAATGTTGAGCATTGTTTCAGTGCATTGCAGTAGTAATTGGATTATGTTTTGCGGGCACAATTCAACTTGACCAATTGGGTATTCAAGCTGTTCAAGGTGTAATATTTATTATGGTGGCGGAAAACACATTTTCTCCGATGTATGCAACATTAGCTCTTTTTCCGCAAGACTTTCCTCTATTTATTAGAGAATATCGAGCTGGAATGTATCCAACATATCCTTACTATCTATCTCGAATATTATCATTGGTATGTTGTATATAATTTAAATCATTTCTTTTACACTTCTCTATAATGTTTTGCGTCTAAATACAAATAGGGAAAGCAAAAATCGACTTCGTATTAATTCATTTTTGTTATAGGTGCCAGGTCTGATACTAGAGCCGGTAATATTTACAACAATTGTTTATTTTCTGGCAGGATTACGCTTGACGATAGAAGCATATTTTTATACTATAATGGTTATTTTCATTACGATAAACGTTTCAACCGCTTGTGGTAAGTGTTCCATTTGAATTTAATTCCGTTTGAATAAAAGAAACATTGATAAGATACTTCACTAAATGTATCTTCTGTGCAAAGATCTTTCATGAATTTTATATTATACGATTAGTATGACGTAGTAATGATATTAAAAATTATTTATTGCAAAAACAAGTAAACAATATTTTGGTTTTTATTTTCTTTTAATATTACAGGTTGCTTCTTTTCTGCTACTTTTGAAAGTGTACCTTTAGCAATGGTGTACTTGGTTCCATTTGATTATGTTCTTATGATGACTATGGGCTCTTTTGCGAAAGTAGGGTACGTGTTTTTATTCATGTAAATAAAAATATTAAAAGTAGTATGTAAATATACTTAGATATTGATTCAAAATATATACTTATTCTCTTCACCTATTATATTATAATCAGAAAACATAAAAAATATTTGAAACTTTCAAAGCACCTGGGAATAAAAGTTCAGAATATTATAGTAATTATAAATGTTTACATTTTATAATACTTTCTTGCAGATCTTTACCATTTTATGTTCGATGGATTAAATATATTTCATGGTTACACCAATCCACCGAAGCATTGTCAATTATTCAATGGAAAAATGTTTATAATATTTGTAAGTATATATATATTATGTATATATATATGTTTGAATGTAATATGTTTCCTTCGATCAATCAATAAGAAATATTTTAACATTCTTATGTTCATTTAATTAAGTTATTTTTTTAATTAAGTCTTCAACATTCCTGCCCATATTTTTGCAGCTTGTCACTCTGTCAACGAAGAATTACCATGTGTATCCAATGGAACAGAAGTACTCAACCAACGTGACTTTTTTGAAGAAGACTTCTGGATGGATATAGAATTAATGATAGCGATGTATTTGTTATTCCATTTGTTAGGATACATTTGTTTGTGGAGAAAGTGCAATTTAAAAAATAAGGATAAGGCATTATAAAATTGTTATTTATTTTTAACAAATATACTTAGCATAATCATTTCAACAATAGTTACCTGTGGTTATATTATTTTTTCTGAAACAGAACATCTTTTTCTTAACAATGTTTAAAAATATTAATTGCACAACACTCAATTTATTACATTTTATTCCATTAGTTAATAAATTAAGTGAATGCCGGAATAATTTATTTCGTTTTATTTTTCCATCACACGTACAAAAATCCTTAACAGTTTCTGAGTAATACGCAGATATTATTGCTGTTTCTAACATATCCATTTTCGCAATGACATCCTGGAGTACATTGCTAAAACAAAAAGCATGGTTCAAGGAAATCTCCAATATACATAGAATACATCGGGGGAGAAAATTTATGAGTATTAGCTATTTATATTTAATAGTAACTCGGGGATATATGTGCATTTACTTCGGAAAAAGTATTCTTTATGATATAATGTAGTATTTTAAACAAATATTGGAATAAAATGATGTTATCAATTGCATTTTTACTTCTAAAAGAATTTATATACTTACGAAAGATGGACAAGGTGTTGGATTTAGATCATTACATCTAGGTGGACAAAAATTTTCACATTGAACTTCAATTTCGTTCCTTTTGCAAGGTTTTGGCGATGCATCAACATTATAATCTGAAAGTATAGCACAAATATGGTAACGCATATTTTATGTTTTGTATGAATTACGAATATACGAATATTTGAATTGTTTCTTATAAACCAAGATACACACTTATTATCTTCATATTAAGGAAACATTAGTAACCGAAAATATTACACATGTGCTAACATATGTTTGGCTTATACGTGATACGTATTAAGCTTACATGTAATAATAATATAGTTTTTACTTTCAAGATATTTTGCCTTGGCTCATCGGCTCGCTGCCGCGACCCTTGATAATTTCTGTTTCAATTTTTTTCAATGAATTTTACAAATGTTACAAGTGTTTTGGGTAACCCATGGAATGCATTTTTATGTACATAATTGTTTTAGATTACTTACAAGTTGTTATTAAAATTAGCATAAATCCAATGGCTATTTTGCACATATTTGAATGTAAGTTTTCTCTTGCAAACAATACGTTCTTATTATTTAAACGGATATAATTATTAAATTTCAAACCGCAGTTCCACAAACGGTATAATCAACGACTGAATCATCGAATAACCTTCTTGCAATTATATGCAAAATAACGAACATCTTGTTATTGCTGTACAAACATAAAAATGTTTTTATTATCGTGCGATAACGATTTTTTCTGGTAAATACGACAATAAATGGAACTATCTTTCGGCGCTATATTTTTAAATAAACAATGCAACCTAATTAAATCAGCAATTCTCGGATTCCTTGCATTAATAATGCAACTTTTCATTGAATAACAGTTATCTTAATTATGAATTGCTTGAATTTAAAATAACCTTAATTTGAAAATTATATTACATATAAATCAATAACTTTTGGATTATTTGCATGGTATTACACTCACACTTAACATAATTTATACGTATAAAAAGATTATTTTAATATTTTAAACCCGCTTTTAAAATGTTATATAAATATTATATGCTATTAAAGGGGCGGAGTTGGCGCGAATTTCCGAATCCGTTAAAATATGCCGCGATATAAAAGCAAATTAATTAAATGGTTATGTGCTTCCGTCGATAAAGAGTGTCTGTCACTTCTTTATAAGACGTTAATTAAATATTCTTAACTGAAAACATAATTTAAATAAACATTAAGGTCGATAACGCGGACATTTAACTGCGCCATCTATCTTAAAGGCTTGATAAGATCGTCTTAGTCGATAACTAGTATCTTCTTCGCATATTTCTGACTTCATTCAGTGTTTTATATTACTTTTTTATATATTCTAAAATATTTTTTCATTAATTTATAGGGCTGCCTTTCTGGCAAAGAAAAGCAATAACTACTTTAGGTGTTCTCGTCAATTGATTGTAGGTTGACTAGAACACCCAATTTTGGTACCTCCTTAACGGTAGAAAAGCCAACGTTATCAAAAAATATCACATAAATTGTTGCGATGTACAAAAAGCGTTTACTTTTTGTTTGCATCTATGTATTTTTCTCTTTAATTTCATTCTTTGTTCCGACAAATTTATCACATTAATTGTGCTGGAATATAATCACAATAGTGTGTCGCACGCCGCATCGAGCGCATCGGTCATCTGATGTCAGTGCGGTAGTTAGTCCAATTGTGAGTTAGTCGAGGACAAGCGATCGACGTGTTGGGTTAGAGTTAGTTTGTCGGGAAAGATTGTTCGTGTATTACAGTTGGGGTATTGAACAATATCGAAATTTCTAGTTAAAAGGCATTGAAATATCGAACGGCTTTCAGTTCGGCAGCACAAAAATCGTCGACCGACGAAATGCGCTGCGAGATCGTTAAAATGACGTGTTATCGATTGAGTGCCTGATTGGTTAAGCTCGAGTATAACACAAGTATGGCCGCCCTGCCGTCACCCACGCAGGTATATCCGGATTTTCGGGCCGAGTTCGCCCGGACTACACTCTAGACATATTTTTTTCTCCATTTAAATATCTTTTTTTAGTTATAATTGCGTTCAGAAGTTATAAGCTTTTGTCTGCCGCGAACTCGGTCCACATTCTGCTTAAGCTTATCCGACATCGAGACTGCCTTAATTTACCCCTTTCTTATTTCCTCTTAATACTTATACGATTATTTATTGAAATTATTTTAAATTGTAAAATTTACATTTATTTAAGATCAGTCGAAGCAATATCGCGGAATCTTATAACCTCAAAATTGATATCCTAGATAGGAATGTCCGCTGACATCACTGGTGACATTGTCAGTGTTTATTTCTGTCAATGTTGAAAAACAGTTATTTAGAAATTTACTTTACTAATTATACATTTTTCTTTGTGTTTGTATAATTATTACTGTTATCTTGTAAACCTTATTTTAGTTTATCAGTAATATTTTTTCATCCTATATACATGCAAGCTCATTGCTATTATTATTATTATTATTATTATTATTGTTATTATTGTTATTATTATTGTTGTTGTTGTTACTGTTACTGTTTCTGTTACTTTTTATTTTAATATTGTTTTTTTTTCTTCATGCAAGAGTGTGAAGATTAGTATTACTTTATAAAGAATAATATCATTTAATATAAGAAATATGATTTGCTTGCATATTTTTGATTTTTTAAAAATCAATAAAGATTCCTTGTTTTCAGTCTATTAAAGTTAATAGTAATTAATAATATTGATTAGCTGTGTTATTTTTTTCTGTGAAGTATTCCATATTTATTTTACATGTAATAATAAAAATAAAAACGCATTAAAATATATATATTGACTTTTAACATGTAGTTGTGAATGAAATAATAAAATTTGTATATATAGAATATTCAAAAAAATGTATATTTTAATAGTTTAATTTTAAACCTGTTACTTTAATTATGTATGGAAAGAATCAGTTTTAAATCTAAAAATGTTCTCTTTAAATTTAACCAAAAAAATGAAGAAAAATTATCCATTTATATTTTGTACTGAAATAGTAAAACAATAAGTAATAAATCTCAATATTATATATTTTCTGGATATTATATTTTTTTATATAATTTATGTTTCCTATTTTTCAGTGTAATTGTATATATTTTATTTATATTGAATCATGAAAATTTTATATGTATATTTTAAGTTTTAAGTTCAGTTAGATTACAAAAAATAAGAGTTTAACAATAGATTTTAATGAATTGACCTTGTTTTATTATCAATGACGAATCCGTTGATTTAAATCTACTGGTGGTTTATCAACTATTTGTATAACTTTATCTTTCATTTCAATTGTGTTGCTCTTGATTTATGTGAATATGTTTTTTTTATTATTATTTTTCTTAACAAATACGTTAATTTCATATTTGTACTTATAATATTTCTTTCCTTCCTTTCCCTTTTTATTTACAAACAAAGACATTTATGTATAATTTCTTAACTAGTTTTGTATTTCCTTTCAAAATTTTGCAATTATTAATATTAAAATTTTCTTTAAAAAACCTACTGTCTACTTATTTAAAACTCTGACTTATTTGTTGTATGTTTACAATTTTTTACTTTATACAATAATTTTTTTCTATTTTATTTATTTATTATTTTATATGTTTTAATTTGGAAATATTTTTAAGTGAAAATAAGTTGTCTGTGCAGAATATTTTTTTGTTGAAATTGTGAATACATTATACTATTATAACAGTTATATATACATGTATATATTCACCTTATCATTATCACCTACATTGTCAGTTTTATTACAAATATCATAATAGATAAATGATTTATTTATCTAATAAATATAAAATTACACATGGGTTAATATATAACATTTATTTTGTTTAAAGTAATCATAAATTGAATATAAATGATCATTAGTAAGATGTTTATTTAAGTTATTTTTAAATTCATCCATTTAGTACAGACTGAAATTTAAGTTTTAAATGTTTCATTGATGATTAAAACAAATATAATTACCAATACTTTAATTATGAGAAATTCATTAAATTCAATTAAATTTCAGGTGGCTGGAAGCCATGTTGCCATTTACGAAGCCTATTATAACCAGGTAAAATATTATTTCACCCTACTTGAAATGCATACCCAATTATCTTTCTTATATGTTGTATAAATCAATATTTTTCTTAGGTCGATCCAAAGGGAGTTGGACGTATTGGGGCATTGGAAGCAGCACAGTTTCTCAAAAAATCTCAACTTAGCGATGTCATTCTCAGCAGAATTTGGGATATGGCAGACCCACAATCTCGTGGTTCACTTGACAAATCTGGATTGTTCGTAGCACTCAAATTATGTGCTCTGGTCCAGCAAGGTCATGACCTAAACATGTCAAATATTAATATGGATTTAAATCCTCCAAAAATGGTATAGCTTTTCCTAAATATTTATGAACATTATTTATACAAATTAGCATAATTATTAAATATATTATTATTTAAAAAAATTTATGCATATTCTGTGAACCATATGAGCGAAATATAACTACTTTAGGATGCAGTATATTTTATAAGTTATATACACAAGACTGTTTGCTATATTTAATAAGTAAAAAACTTATATTATTTATACATTTATGATTTTTCATAGATCATACATGTATATATGTGTAATGTAGTGCTCAAAAGTTTTTATTATGCTTTGAAGTCGGAAGTTATTGTAAATATCTTCCTTTAAGAAGTTATACTTCAAAAATTTAGTGATACAAAAAAAGTACAAATAAAAGTAAACGTATATAATATACAGATATATAAATGAGAGTTATACGTTTATTCTTTCATTTTAGTTACTTAAATATTAATGACATTGCATTGACCCCAGTATATGATATTTTTAATCTAACATTTGAACATGAATTTTTTTAAGTATTGAAATATGTTTTATGCATATCAACAATTTTCAAAACTTATTAAAGCTGAAATATTGAAGGGAATTTATTAAATCAATATATATACATATATATGCACTTTTTAAGCTTCAACATTGTTCTATACTCTTTGAACTTAATTTAGTTGAATGTTTACAATATTTTAAACAATTGTTTGTACTTTATATATGTTTATATGCTAAACAATTCAGGATTTTTTAATATTGTAAATTTAAACAAAATGAATACATTTATGCATTATTTGTTGAAATATTATTCACTTATCGCATACAATTACATGCCAATTAATTAGATTGTTTTAGTATAAATTTAATTGATTCTAAATTAAAATTCTAGCTGTAGTGTTATTAATACTTATTCTATATTTCAATAGATTAATTTTTATTTGCATTATTTGCAATAATTTATGTTTGTATTAGTTAAATAATTTTTTAAGTTACATATTAAAATGTATAAATAAATACATTATAGGGAGAATTACCAAAAATAGTGCAGAAACCAGCAAAACCAGCAGTTCCTGCGCAACCATTAATTGCATCAGTCAGTAATGGAGATTGGTCTATTAAGGCAACTGAAAAATTAAAATATGAACAACTTTTTGATAGCCTTCAACCAACAAATGGATACATTCCAGGAAACAAAGTAAAGGGAGTTTTAATGAGGAGTGAGTTACCATTAGACACCCTTGGTAAAATATGGGATCTTGCTGATATTGACAAAGATGGCATGCTGGATAGACACGAATTTGTTGTTGTACGTAAAATTGTTTTCATGTCGATATTATAAAAAAACTTAAAACATCATAAGTACAATACAATTTTTAATCATATTACTTATAAATTAATTATTTAACCTAATTAAATTATTAATTGATTTATATATATAAATAATATATAAATATATATATATATATATATATATATATATATATATTTTAAAATTATATATAATAAATTAAAACAATTAATTAATTAATTAATTAGTTTATTATTCAAAATATATGCATTAATTAAAGTATAATATCTATAAATTTAGAAAAGTCAATTAAGTTTAATTAGGTTTAATTTTTTACATATATTTTTTATTCTTCAGAAACGTTCTACAAAATTAATGTAATTCATTTTTTTTGTATGTTAAATATTTAATTTTAAAAATCACTAAGGCTATATAATATTATTAAATCTAAAACATTAATTTTCATGTTAGACAGAAAAATATATTCAATAATAATTAATCTTTTGTAGGCTATGCACTTAGTATATAAAGCTTTAGAAAAGTACGCCATTCCCAATGTTTTGCCGCCAGAATTGATGCCTCCTGGTAAAAGAAAAGATGTTGTTATCACGCAACAACCAACTTCTACGCCTATTCCCGGAATTCAAACAGTAACAGCTGGCCCACCACCAGCTATTCCTCCACTTCCAAACGTGCTGGTTGTTAGTAATCATTAATTATCATATATAAAATCAGTACTTTCAATTACACTTTAATTCATTTTTAGTTTTTTACTAGTATTAAGTAGTAATAGTTAATATGAAAGGCAATTTATATAATAAATTAATTTAGCAACCACTCGCTACTATGGCACCAACCGTGCAAAAATGGGTCGTATCTACAGAAGATCAAATTGCCGCCGACGACTTATTTGTGCAGGCTGATATGGATATGGATGGATTTGTTTCCGGAGGAGAAATTAAAGCTGTCTTCCTTCAAAGTGGCCTTCCGCAGGCAGTTTTAGCTGACATTTGGTAAGTTTTATCCATTTTAAACCATTTAATTATAATTTGCTTATATTGATATAATACATATACGTAAATAAACTAACAAAAATACATAACACCTAGATCTTACTTACAAAATAAACTGTACAGTTGTTTTTACAACAAATAATAGTTGAATTTATTGGTATGAAAGATGATGGAAAGTTATCATATCTTGAACAAAAGTTCTTCGTTAAAGTTGACTTAATTTTATGTACATTTTTAGTAACTAATTTCATGAAATATCACAGATACATTACACCAACCAATTCACTGTTTGCTTTATAATTTTGTTTGCAAATGATAAGTATTAAATTGAGGTCAAGCAATGTTCAAATAAAAATGAATATGAGATGTCATGTCATTTATCGTTTTGCAACAGACTTTGTAATAAAATTTTTCTGTACTGAATAGCAAACAACAATTTCTTGTTAGCGGCTGTTTAAATTAAATATAATTTTGTTTCATAGGGGATTATGCGATATGAATCAAAGTGGTAAATTGAATAAAGAACAGTTCGCTCTTGCTATGTGGCTTATTACACAAAAACTTAAAGGTATTGATCCACCTCCTAGTTTGACACCAGAAATGATACCTCCGTCAATGAGGAAACTCACAGAAGGAGCCGTGGTAAGTCAAAAATCATAAATAGATTTAATTAAATGTTTGTTAAGTACATATTATTACTACTGTGTAATTGGTTTAGCTATTGTTAAATAAATCTTTAAATATGCTAAAACAAAATAAATATTATGCAAATATATGATATTCTAACTATAAAAGTTAAAAACTCGTATTTTTATAAACGTAGTCATGTTAAAAAGCATATTTGAAATTACAATAAAATATCGAAAGACAAATATATATTTGCGGCTATTTTTTGTTAATATAATGCGTAATGTTTGAATATAAAACAAAAGTTTCATGTTAATGTTTAGTATATCGTTTACGCCCTTTAAATGCTCTCCAAAACACCAATGAAAATACTGTTAAAATAATAATTCCACCAAATATAAGCATATGACTTTTAAATTTAAGCTGAACTTTCTTCACTACTTTTAATCGTATCGTTCCAGACAGCTTGTTTTCCTGCCAACAACTAAAATCAAATTTTATCATTCATAGCGTATACTCTTATTTATCTTTCAGTGATAAAGTCTTTGAATGTATAATAGTTGGATGAAAAGAATAACACATGCCTATAAATATTGGTGTCCGAAAATCTTAATTTCTTGAAAATAATATGCCCTCGTTCATCAATTTTTATTCTGTTGAATGTTGTTCTTTTTGGTTCAATGGGAATTGGATTTTTTATTCCAATTTTCCAAACGACTGGTGTATTGGAATACAAACTATTACATTGAGAAATAATTAACATAATTTTGCAGGAATTGTCATCGATAATGTAAATATTAGAGGAAATAATGATTTAATATCATTCAGTTTCTGTGAATTGTGACAATCTTTGATGGCAGTTGAACGTTACTATTCTAAAAGTCTAACTTGAAATAAAAAGCTTTATTCAATTGTCTGCTAGGTCACAATTGACAGCTAGTGCTTTACATAATTTATTAAACGTTTTCAGTATGATGAACTAGAAAAACAAACAATTTTATATTTTGATTATTAATTTTTAAGCACGTTAAATTGCTTTAGTAGCATAAAATTGTGACAATATTAAACGTAAAATATTAAAGATAAAATAAAATTGTATAATTATAATATTATGAAATTATTACCCGGGACATTTGAGTTCACATGGAGAATTAAATTCTTTATATAAAGTAATCCGGACTGGCATTGGAAAGGCTTCCGGTATACCTTGAAGCATAGAATAGATACCTGCACTGTTATTTGCAGTCTCCAAAATTCGACCAGATTTATCGCGTACATTAAATACTTCATTTTTTTTACATTCAACCTAAATCGAATATTAGGATATATATATATATATATATGTAAAATTATCTAGTTATAAAGTTACATAACATGTTGAATTTCATAAACTAGATAAAAACGTTATGTTATATGTAAGATTTCAATGAACTATTATAAACAGTTATTTACTTTGCACATTTCGATCATCATTTCACTTTTACGTTCTTTGATACTCGGTATATTTTGTAATATTTTTGGTACATTTCTTGATCTGCATGGTAATTTATATTGAAATGTCGGAAGTGTGACATCAACGAAATAATTAATATCGTTTGATTCTTCATTCTCAATCTTATTTATTGCTCTTTTTTCCTTATCTTTAATGTTAGTTTCGTAGTAATAATCTAAAATTGAACATTTTATTAATGAAAAATAGATATTTCTTTAATAAAAATTAAATAATGTTAAATTCTATGAGACATCTAATTTAATGTATCCTTAAAAGTATATGTTTTTAACCTTCATTTTCAAATAAGTCAGTATAATCGATATTCATATTAGAATTATAATTGTCATAATCTATTGTTTTTCCTTTAGTCGAAATAATAGTACAGTAACCATAACGTATTCTTTTTCCAATTTCATCACATGTTGAACATGCTGACCAAGGTGTGTAGTCAGAATAAATTTTTAAATTATATTCTACTAACAATGTAGGTGGTTGTGGTGTTTCATTTGGATGAATTGTACGCATAGGTTCAGATCCATTATCAACATGTAAAATATAAGTGGTTGAAGTCACAGTTTCATTTAAGCTACACCAGTAATTTCCAGACTGACGAACCTATGAGACATGTTTATATATTATACACTGGAAATAACTTTGTTTTGTATTACTAAAATTCTGTTCAAATCATATTTAAACTCATAAATATTTATATTAATCTATTGAAACATTTACATTATGATTTTTATTATTAATTTGTTGTTATTTCAAACGTTTAAATGTGTTTGTATAATGAAATTTATCCTAATTAAATTAAAGTTATATTTCTTATAATCTCAGTGTTAAAAAATGAAGAGTTTTTCAGTATTCTATTAAGAAATTATTCATGAATAACAATTTTTTTTTAATGAATGAAAGTTACATCATATTACTCATCGGTTTTTGAACTGATTTTTTCCACTGTATTTTTTAAAGTCAATAAAAACAAGTTATTATAGTTATAAAATTATGATATACATTACTTCAAGGTTATGTATTTGTAACTTTCCTTTTAATCCTACAACAACGTTGTCAAACAATTCAACCAGTATATTTACAATACTACTATTTTGAGTACTATTAAACAGCCATTCAACAATATTATCTGATAGCATCTCATTAATTGGTATACAAATATCGCATTCAAAGCTATAGTATATATTCATATAACAAATTAAAGTCTAATTGTTAATTTATCCCACCAGTTTTCATTTAAAATAAAATTTTACTTAATTGTGCATGTAAATCCCTCACCTAACGGATGTTCCCTGAAATCTCATTAAAGCGCTTGATACACCTAATGTTTTGTTTTTAAAACATTTTTCCGATAGCTTATCGTCAGTCTTAATTACTTGAAATAACATCATTAACAATAATATCTTTTTCATTGTATACATAATAAAATAAAATGTTATGACTGTTTTATTATAAACAGTAATTGCTAAACATAAATATTTTTAAACACTCCTTTGTTTTTGTTCTGCTTGAATAATTTAAATGACTAATTTTTTCATTTAACAATACATTTCATATTATTTAAATTAATGAGAATATTATATATAATAAATTATATATGTTTCGTTATATATAAATGAAATATAAATAGATAAAAGTTTGATTACCATGAAACTGAAAAAATAAAAATATTTTGCTTTGTTTGCAGGAAAATAATAATGTTTCCGGATATTCAAATCCAGAATTAGATATGATAAGTAAAGACATCGCCGAATTGGCGCGTGAAAGGCGTGCCATGGAACAAGATATAGCGCAAAAGGAAGCTGATATCAAAATCAAGAATGGAGAAATTAAAAGCTTGCAAAGTGAATTAGATACACTCGCTTCCACTCTAAAACAATTGGAGAACCAAAAAGGAGAAGCGCAAAAGAGATTAAACGATCTTAAAGCGCAGGTAAGTGGCCATTACGTGCCATCTAATGGCTTGCTTGCAAACATTCGTTGAGCTTGGAAGATGTGTACATATAATAATATTATGATTAATACAACGAAGGAAATTGAAAAGAGTAATGAGAATTATGTTATAACGCATGCTGAATTCGATTTTGTTCTTTGATGCACTTTGTGTGACTTTTTTCTTCTTACGATTGCTGATTTAAGAATAAATATATGTATATAACTAATGTTATAATAATAATGTTACTTGTATTAATTGCGAAATGTATCTTCATATTCTATTACATATATTTTATTTTATAATTTTACTTGAATCAGCAAACGTTAATTTGAAAATAAAGAATGCCAAGCTTTACAGCATAAATTGGTATTATTTATTGCATTAGTATCAATAGATATAACGTTTTTGTAAATAACAAAAGCTATTTAGAAACTCATGATTATTACTTTATCATTTTAATTATAATTTAATCTTACATTTTCGTTAAGTTTAATGTTTTAATGTTGCAAGAAAAGTTGAGAATTTATAGTGAACCCTGTTTAAGTTGCTCCAATATTTTAATTTATATTAATTATAATTTAATTTATTTTTTATTACAAGTTCTTTTTGTTATGTCGTTTTTGTTGTTTGGCTTGTAGAAGGCTGAAATAGATAAAGAGTTGAGTGATGTCGCGACGGAGATACGTAACGAGCAAGAAAAGGTATTATTTAACATTTCACATTTATGCTATTTTTGAGACAATGTATTCATTATCACTTTGTCAACATTCATATAGATTGTATCCTATTAGATGTAAATTATTCCAATCTTAAATGTTGTATGTTCAAATTATTATGTTAGACAAATTTCATTATTATTGAATTGTACTATGTTAGACAAATTTCATTATTATTGAATTGTATATTAAAATAATTTTCCAATAATTTAACATAACATATTTGTTAGTAATATTTAACCATTTGATCTGAGAATTTTTCTTCATTTAAAAGAATTTCAAAAAAATAAGTATAGACAATAAATTAAATTCAAATTATTCAAATTTAATTTATTTGATTTAATTGATTTAATTTATTTATAGAGTCAAATTAATATGTATTTCTAAATAAACTATATTTAGCAGCCCTATTAATTATTATCATTATTATAACAATGTTAACATTATTATTAAATAAATTATTTATATAAAATAATTATTGTGATTAACTTTAATTAATTATTAATCGTCTAAACATTTATTAGTGTATAAATTCATATAAACTGACATCCACTCTAATGTGACTGAAATTTGAGTACAGTTGTTTATAATTATTAATAAATAAGATGATTTAAATTTGTATTAAGAAATTTAAAATCAAAGCAATTAACAATAAAATTAATAATTATAAATATATATTTATATATAGAAGCAGGTTATTTTTAATTATTTTAATTGTACTCAAGTTTTTAATATCAGATTATTACACGTTAGCATATTGGGCATTTTGATAACATTAAGTTATTAATGTTGCTTAATTTTTGCATCTAATTTGAAAATTATAATATTCTTATTAATTACACTATTACTTTAATGTTTGTTAATATAACAATTATTTTATCATCTGATTTTATATTTGTCAAATTGGAATTAATATTTTTTGTTATTAGATATTATATGTGATAAAATTACAAATTAAAAAATGGTAATTACCACTATTTATAAGAAAAAATTAACATACGGAAAAAATCTTTTAAATTCCATTTGATAAATGCTGAATGTATTATCATATATTTTTATCTTCATATTCAAAACTTTAAGGTGGATAAATTACGAATACAAGCTGAAGAACAGGAATCAGTATTGCATGCTCAAGAGGAAGAATTGAATTCGAAGCGTCAGGAATTGGAAGGTTTGAAGCAGGAGGAGCAACAATTAGAACAGCAGCAATCTAAAAGTAGGGATCAACTGAATGAATTAACAAAGAATCTTCAGGACACACAATTACAAATAAGCCAAGCCAAAGCAAAAATTACTCATTTGGAAGAACAACAGAGGCAAATGAGGGATGCCATTGCCCTTTACGATTCCGCACTTGCTGCGGGAGACGCTTCTATTGTACCAGATACTAGTCTACATTTTAATCCAGAAATAGAAGAAATAGAGTAAATAATTACATAATACTAATTATTTGACTATGTTATATTATTGTATAAAACTATATTATATTTTATAAATATATTCTTTGTTTTATAGTTATAGTTGCGAAAGAAAGAATTCACAAATGAATGGGGTAAAAGAAGACTCTAAAGATACATTTGCAAATGCAAATAGTTCTCTCGATGGGTTTGGAGAACAAGATCCATTTTCATCGAGTCAAGCCAAAGATGCATTCGGTGCAACGAGTTCAGATCCTTTTTCAAATCTTCAAAATCAGTCTAGAACTGTCAGTAAAATTTATATTTGTTCAATAACGTTTTTACTAATTAATTGTTTTATACTATCGCGTTGAAGAAATTATGCCATATAACTGGAAAATTTGATTTTAATATTTTAGGGTAGTTTCTCCAACGATCCATTTGCATTTAGTGGTACTACTGGTACTGCAAAACAAGATCCATTCGATCCTTTTGACGATAAGCGCAACGAGAACAAACCATCATTAACGGCTACATCGGTAATTAATAAAAATAATTCTTTAAAATTAATATTTTTAATTTGTACAAAAGATATGAAATAAGCAGAAATAATTTTAAGATATTTACAATAAAATTAAAGACAAAACAAATTAACATTTATTAATATTAAACAGACGACGAAGGATCCATTTGGCGACGATCCATTTGCGAATTTGCATGCACCTACACGTCCGGAAAGTCCAAGTCCGGCACTTCCGCCTAAAAAACCAAAACAACCTCCTCCACGACCTGCACCTCCTCGTCCTTCTCAAGGACCTACAGGACCTCTTCGAGCAGCGCCAGCTCCGCCAGTACCTTCGCCTAGTCCAGACTTTTTTGCTCATGGAAACGATCCATTCGCAGCGCAGGACACTAACAGCGCTTTTGGTTCGAGCGGAGGATTCGCTAATTTCGCGAACTTCGATTCGAAGGTACATTTGAAAATATATTAGTCATTGTTAAAATTATGTTTTACATTGTTTTGATATCGTAATGCTCTCTTATGACCCCTATCTATATTCCAATTATTATTTCTTCTCATGATAATAAATACGTTCAATATTTATGTTACTGTTTATTATAGCGATTTTTTAAGTTAGTGTTTTTAGAGTTTATTTGAATGGTTTTTTTTGATTGGAGTTGTTCGAGTGTAATTTCTTTTAAGTTTAACGAATTATAATAAAAATTGTTGAAGATAAGATTTAATTACATCTTGTAACTCTGGATAATATTTTAAACCTAATTTTCAATTTACTGGAATTATCGTTTAAATCAAAATTACAAATACAAATGATAATATTAATTAAAAAAGAATATTTTTGGTAATTCATTATAAACATTTATGTTATTGGTTCAGTAACTTTATGAGTATGTTTTTGATCAAACACTAGAACGACTTCAATGATTTGCATTGACTTGTAACAAATATTTATCATTACACGCATAATTTATTTTTCATTTAGGTAGATGCTGTTCAATTTTCAGTTTTTCACTGACTCAAGTGGAGCATGCTGTTATCACAGAGATTGAAATTTTTATTTGTTTTCAAGTATATTATATATATGAGATGTTTGCACCAGATATTTTGATGTATAAGAGTTGGAACATTTATTTAGTTACAGTAAAGATAATTTTCTCGATAATCAATTACTCATATTTATTTTAATATATAAATAACATCATATTTAAATGAATAATTTAAAATCCAAAGTTTTTCATTTCTTTCAATTATAATACAACACTATCAAAAAATACATAGTATAATCATAATTTTGTTATGTAAATTAATAAGAGGAGTAATAATTAAGTAAATGTCAACTCTAAATATAATTTAAAATACATACTGAAATCACAGCACATATTGTAAAGCACATAGAAAAATTTTCAAATGTAAATAATTCAATTCGATCAACTTTAAAAAAAGAAGTATTATGTGCTTCATTTTAGTATGTATTTGAAATTTCACTCGTTCGAAATAATTTTGTTTAAAACAATAAATCACTTATTTTAACGCCATCAATAATTCAAGAAAGATATGTAGTAATATATACTTTCACAAAATAAGTTAAGAAATAATATTTGCAAAATTGTATAATTCATATTTAAGTTATGCTATTTAATCCGCTTCTTATGAAAAATAGTTATTACAAGTTTTATAAAAGCCTATGGAAAGTATACATGAAATAAATTCAAAGAAAAAGTGAAATTATTTGGAACGAGCAAAAGTAGTGGTGTAATTTTTCAGCTTTAGCTATGGAGCCTGGGCGTGCAGACGATAACTCGCGGTGTCCTCGCCGTGTGCTTTTCCCTGTTTACAGTAAACTGAAACTCATTCGTGACAAAACCCTGCTTCAGCCGGAACCAGTCGCCCCGAGTCGAACAGCTCCGCCAACATCCGCTAGCCACCATAAGCCAGCAGCTTCAGCTCCAAAACTGGCCGACTTCACGGAGGACCCTTTCCGGAATTATCGCTACGAGGACCCATACGAGATCGCCGATCCGTTCGCAGATGATGTGGATGAACAAAACGCGAATGGTCCAAGCGTTACCGACCGTGGCGCGATCAAGCTCGATCCATTTGGCTACAGCGAATCATTTGGTACTTCAACAACCAAAGACAACGCTGCGTCGGCCTTTGATTCTGATTTTGCCACTACGCCTTTCGCTAAAAGCAAACCCAATCTATTTGGCGACTTTGCTGGAGTCACCTTCCCAGACTCTAATCGGAACTTTAAACTTGAGCAGGAATCGCCAAACAACGCAACGTTAAAATCGAATAAAGTCTCAAAGGAAGATGTGAAAAACAGTAAAAAGAAAATTAACGTACTTCCATTTTCGCGTTCCAAAGGAAAATCGAATAACCATAATAATGACAAGTGGAATGGAAACAGTCCGAGGACGTTAATCGACGAGGAGCAACAGCTGGCCTGGGCAGCTAAGCAAAGTCTCTTGGCTGAACAAGAAAGACAGCGACGGCAGCGCCAAGAGGAGGAAGAACTCGCGTTAGCCCTTGAGATGAGTAAAATGGGCTAAATATATGAGAAACGGTGTAGAGCCGTCGATGCTGCAAGGTGGTGCCCTTTATCGTTGGCGACGTGCATCGAGCTTTCTACCACGAAATCGTCCGATTTCACGTAGTTCCGGTGTTGCCACTGGTTCACAGATTTTTTTTTCTTTTACCCGTTGGCTCTCGCAATTTGACAACGGTGTAATGGTCATATAACATTTCGTCAATATTTTAAGTATGAAGATCACAAGTCTTGGTGTTTCATTTTGTACAAAGATAACGATTTTTCAAGATAAGCAACTCATTTGTTCTTTAATTTTTTTATAATTAATCTATACTTTGAACTAAATTGTATGTGTTTTTAAAAGCACTGTTGTTATTGTAGGTTAATATACAGAACGTACCACTAATAGGAATTTGACTTTAAGATGCAATAGCAAGATTTTCAAGTTGTCTGCTGAAACAAATCTTGGAATTAATATTATTTGACACATTTTTGTTTATACGTCTTTTAACATGTATCAATAATTTGAAAAGATTGAAAATTAACTTACTTAAGTTTAATTTGACTATCATATTACAAAGTATATATATAAATATATATGCGTATTATCGGTAACCAAAGTTGATAGTTTGTATAAAAATATGTAAATTTAAGTTTCAGCAAACGGAATGAATAATCTTTAAATTTGTATTTACAATTAATCATGAAATTTATTGATTTTTTTTGTATGTAAATGAACCTATAAGATACTCATTGTGGCCGTATCCTACATAACCGTGCCATACAGATTCAACGATAAAATTTTAATTACACTAATCAGTTCTTATTTTCATTGTTATTTATTTTTATTAATCAACAGTGAAATCTATTTCGTGAAATCCTGAGTATATTTTAAGGCCTGAAAATGAAAAACATTTTCAAAAAAAAAAAAAAAAAAATACTTCGATTTCAACAAAAAATTGCCATTTTTAGTACAAATAAGGTTTTAATTAGAAATAAAATATTCATTTCATCATAACGAAAATTGAACTGCCTAGTCGCTCATATCATTTGATAAAAATGTTTGTTTAAAAAATAGTTAAAGGTAAATTTTTATTTAATTCTTTTAATTTTATTATAACTTACAAATTTATATAACCAAAATTGTTTTTCATATTTATCGAATTTTAATTGTTGAAATACCGTATAAAAATTAAACACATGTAAACATATTTTAATTTATACTTCAGATTTTTGTTATTTTGAAAATTATAAAATAAACGTATTTATTTTATTGCGAGTTATATCTTATTTTATTTAAAACGTTTTATATTTTTCCTTTTTATTTACTACGTATTAATTATAATGGTTATTATAAAATAAAAGTATAAGAAATGATAAAATGGATTATCACGAAATGTCAAATTTCGACAAACAAAAACAAAAAAGGGACAATTGTATATTGTAAAAATATATTTTAAGTTATTTATTAAATCTGGAATTAAGGTAACAATTTTCGATGTGAAAATGAAATTGACGTGGTATTTTGACGGCGAGTAATGGAACTCATCAAACAATTATAAAGTTTTATTTGATTTAGAAAATGCCTAGTTTATTCAAAAGGAAATTTAGTGGGTGGACAATAATAAAAAAACATGCCCAAGAGGTCCTCAGTACCGCGCAAGAGAAACACATTCAAAGGCAAAGAAAAGATTATCAGTAAGACGATGCGGTTAGATTGTATTGATACACGATTATTAATTTAAGATTGTACAGCGAGACAGACAAATATCGTTTTGACAGTGAAAAATATCTTCGAGCGACAAGTGCTCCTCGCCTTTGCCTTTATCAGTATTTATCTTAAAACAGATCCAAGGAATTTCTTTACATTCTTTTATATTAAAACATTATATTTGCTTGTTATAATACGTAGGTAACTCCTATATTTTTCATTTTTGTACAAATTTAAAAACTATATAAATTGAAATCTTTTCTGGTCAACAGAAAGGCATTGTAATCGCACACCTTTATCAGTATAAATATTGTTTCAGTTTATAAGTACACTAAAAGTAGTAGTGCTATAAGACTTCATACATGGTAAAATTTTAGAGAATGTGACCCTTGTTTAAATAAGACTTTACTAAAACTTTTGTTAAGTTATTTCTGTTTGACTTGTACAAATTAATATCTTGGTAGAAATAAACGAAATTGGCTGATAACTTCATATGATTTAATGTGTTATTACTTTATATCAATTTACACAGTAGGTGACCGCGAAAGTATTATAAATACTGATATAAAAAGAAAACTACCGAAAATTAAGGTAATTTCTTTGAAATAACTTGCTCTATTAATATATTCATGTATCTTTTAATATGTAAAACTTTTACTTTTATTTTATCACATAAGTTATACATTACTCTAATAAAGTAGAATAATAACATGATATATTATTCTATAACAAAATTAATAAGAAGTAAAACCTTAAAAGGTAGGTTAATTAAAAATTATATGTTATCTTGATATTAATGTGTAAGTTTTAATTTATTTGTTATTTTTATTATTACTATTGTTATTATTTATTGTTACAGAAGGAATGGTATCTTTTAGATATTACTGTACAAGGTTTCACACATCATATTCATATACATATTACAATACAAAATTATAGTACATAATTATACAAATGAAAAAGTTCTGATAAAGGTACATTTTTAATTAAAATATATTCATTTAAAAACTGCAATTGATAATTATAAGATTGTTTTTTTGTTATGTTAATAGGAACATTAAAGACGTGAAAACTCTGCGAATGTAATTTTTGGTCTATGAGTCAGATGTCATCTTTTTCTACAAGAAAATTAAAAATATGTTTATTATTGCATTATTTTCATCAACCCAGATCAATATGCTTTTCAAGATAAAAGAAAATCAAAAAACAAAATTACAAGATTTCTTCAATTATGGAGGATTGACCAGGAACTACAGAGCTAAGCTTGTTGTCCTGATCGTCGTAGCAACAGGACAGATTAGATTCAGTTGACTGATTACTCAGGACGTCGAGATGTAAATAACTATTGCAGTGTCAGGTTCCCGGCAACTGAGCTCGTACAGAAACATATAGAAAATAATCTAAGATAAATCTCTACTGCATTTCTTTCATTTCAGGTAGTGTATAACCTGAATTAGTTATTTGCCGATTAAATCGTATAGACTTTTTATCGCGTTTAAAATATGATTATAGATGGTTCTAAATAATGAATGTTGATATAATTTAACAAGTTTAGAATTACTAGTTAATGAATATTTTGTTTACGTTTAATGTAATTGTTTAACTGTAAATACTATAAACGAGGTTATGTTTCATTTTATTAAACTCGTTTTAGAATTAGTTTATATAGAAATATATTATTATACATATAATAATAATTAGTATACATTTACATATTTAAACGAATGAAAAAATTTATTTTTATTTAAAATGCTAATTTATTGATTTTTTCAGATTATTGTGGATAGAAATTGTTATACTGTATGCATATGTATATATATTGAAATTTCAGTGTTTAATAATTTTATTTTTTATACTATAGAGTGTGTACATTTTATAACTTTATGCAATTTGTTATTTTTGTAATGTAACACTTAAAAGATAAATGCCATAGTGTACAGAAAGAAACGCAGTAAAATGTGCATAAAAGCTATGCACATTTAGTACATGTTTTAGTACAAGTTCAGTTACGAGTTGATATTCTTGACACATTGGGATTACAATTGAATATCTTATTTAGCTATGACACGTTAGATTATGCAGGTTCTACATTCAAATTTTTTCCGTTCATCAAAACCTCGGGTAAAATATGAATTTGTGTCTGGAAAATATATGAATATTAAGCATACATTAACGTAACATAGACCTATGTTTTATACAAATGTTTTATCGGGAACACATAAATTAATTTTGCCATATATATTTGAATTCTTCATAAATTAATTTATCATAATTTAAAATGCATTTTTAGGAATCTAAAGTGTTTAAAAACCAAGACTCCACTGAACGAAACGATAAGGTGACCAAATAGAAAGAGACAGCTCGCTGCACGCAGTACTTTTTAAATGAGAGTCAAGCGCATTTTTCCTTCTCTATGGTTATTTCAGGAAACAGGAAATTCTTTGGATCAGTATCCTATAGTTGTGTCTGTTATAAACTTTGCCTTTTTAATGGTACACGTTACTGTAATCTTAAAGTAGTTGATTAATGAAACACATGAATATTCATATCGAAGGAAGCATTAACTGAATCCCAACGTATTAACGCAACAAACAGATAATTCAAGAAGTAATACACTGAGGAAAATATGACAGATATTATGACTGTTTTTAACTTTGTTTCAGATACATATCACTTTTTCAATAAAAAATGATTACTTTTTAAAGGAGAAACATTCACTTTTAAGTATAAGCATAATATTTAAAACTGATGTCTGCTTTTAAAAACAGTAATATAACATATATCTGAAACAATGTTAAAAACAGTAATATTTTGTGTCATATATTTTTCAGTGTACTTATACCACTTCACATAGGGAACGCCAACGTTTAGAACTCTTATAACGAGTGTTAGTGCCGACATTTGCCTAAGTTTAGGATAGGTTGCAAAAAGCAATCTTGTAAACTTTATCTCAACCCACGATACGCGATATTCCACGGATTTCCATAGGTTTTATAAACGTCACCCATGCTTTTTGAAACCTCTTTTAAACCTCTTTTAAACCCAGGTAAATGTCGACACTAAAAGGGTTCGCTAAAATGATTTTAGACGTTAGTGCTACCTATAGACAAAAGACTAAGGCGCAAAAGAAGGAAAAACAAGAGTCAAATGGCATATATATATATATATATTGAGATAGTAAATATGAAACATTTTTAACTAATGGTTATAATGTAGACATTGCTGACATGTCCTATGAATGATACATGAAGTTTTATGAAGTATCGGGTAAAATAAGACGTGTTGGCGTTGCTATTTTTAAGCATTGTAATTCCGTGTATGAGCTATGTGATTCCGTAACATGGCTGCGAATAATTAGCGTTGAAAATGTGCTTTTAACACAAACATGATGATGATGATGTTGTGATGATTATCGTTTATTTTTCAGTTTATGTTTATTTATTTTTTATTTCAGGATTATGCTTAATTTACCGACGAAAGCACTTCGTTAGTGTATATTATAGTTCTACTGAATTACAGTTATATTAATTTCTATAAAATCATTTTACCTTAAATTATTTATAAATAAATGAAATGATTTTGCCTAATTAAACTTCGTCATCCAGTAACATTTCACCTTAATTATCCATTATGATGGAGTTAATTTGTTCAAAAATTAATTTACTATATATTGTACTAACTTTTATTATACTATATTATATGAGTGTATCCTTTTCAATTAACAACGAATTTCTAGGTGGTATTGAGGATATCTCTGTAAGCACACAAGATTACTTTAATATTGTTGAATAATATTCAAATAATACTATACTATTAATTGAATAATTGAATAATTGTTGCAATATATTTATTATCATTCTCAAAATCTCAATATCTTAGAAAAATTCATCTTAGCGAAAGTTTCAGAGACCGGAAGTATTTGTTTAATGGACACAGTATGTGGAATTACGCAATACGTATTCATTTGGCTTGGTAATAATTGTTTAAATGCTAGCCACAGTAATTTCAGTAGAGTTATAAATATAAATTTCAAGTTATTAAATAATATAATACAATATTTCATTGGTTTTTTTTATAAATTTAATTTTTTGTGGATATCATTCATAAATAAAATTTATTCATTGTAAAATTATTTTTTAAAATGGTATATTATTTTCGAGGATTTAAATTTTCGCGCTAAAAACAATTTCCGCTCACTTATTCCGTTAAGTCATGTAATTTTATTCGATTAAGCCAGTATTTTCTCTAAGCAAACTTTCGCCAAGATCTTCCAGATGAGTCAGAGTGTATTTTTACCCCTTTAGGGTAAAATTGTTGCTATATTTTCACACAAACCATTCACTAGTAAAATTGTTCACACGAATTCGTAAATTATGTCCCGAGAGATGAAACATTTAATTCCCAATTTAAAATATAAAAAAAAATCAAATTATTACTTAATATAATAACATTTTTTAAATATTATTGTGTTATCCTTATATAATGCTCTATAAATGTCAATGTATTATTTTATTTGGATAAATTATTTAGTTTTTTATTTATTTATTTTGTTTAATTATAATAAAATTATATGGTTTATGTAGTAAGTTGCGTAAACGTTTATTATATAATCAATTATTTAATAAAATATTTTTTATTGTATATTATTAACATTATATTAATTATGATAAAAGAAAATTTATTAAATGATTGTAATTATTAATATTGAGTTCTTTATAGTTATTCAAAAACTAAGATATTTATAAATTATTTAAAATATTTAGTAATATATATAAAATATTGTTATACATGTCGTTTATCATGTTGAAACCAACTTTTTATACGCAACTTGTTCATGGCTATATTTAAGTTTTTTGTAAACTGGCCTTTACGTTGCCATAAATCTCGTTGATCTGCGCGCGCGCCATAAACTTTTGGCGGTTGCAATACTTCTTCTTCATTGGGCGGTTAAAAAAAAAGTGCGCGGTATCAATCCGAATCGTTATATGTAAGTACGCGGTTTAAATGCGGATTGCAAAGCGGAAATTACTTTCAATGCAATTAAAAAACCGAAAACCGAAAAAATCGACGAGTCGTGTCGCGTTCTAAGCCGTTTTGACGAAAAAATCAAATTAAATCTTCCGCATCAAATATTGCATAAAAATATGTCGTTTTGATGCGGAACATTACATGATACATCATTGTTTCTCATTCATCGATTTAAATTATCGACATTTGTTAAACGGCGTGGTGTCCATGGATGACGAAAAAGTTAAAATCCAAGATGGCCGTGGCGTCTATCGAACCCTTTTTGCCGGGAAAGTAAGATTAAAGTATCGGGATTTGTAGATTGTTTTAAGTTATCGGGAGTGTTGTCTTACTGTATATTGTAATTGGATTATTAATTGCGATTAAGCAGACTTACATAATTGAAGAAGTAATACAAATTATTCGACTCTTGAAGAAATAAGTATTGACGTTATATTGTCGTTGCGCGGGACTGAAAAATGATAAATATACGAATGTAAGTAAATTTACCAATTACAATTTTTTAATATATTTTATTGATTGCAATATAATTGTGTTTATAATATTTTACATTTTCATTTTACTATAATAATTTATTTGAATACTTATATTTCAAAACGACTATGAAAGTCGTTGATGACTGGGCACTAAAATAATATCTTTCGTAAAAAATTATAAAATTTAAAGAATCCTTTGTTTTATAATTTAGTACAATGATATTCAATTTTATTTTCATATTATGATTTATTTAAATTTTTTCATTTTTACAATATGAAAAAATGTTTTGAGTAAAATTGTTGTAAATAATTGTTAACATTTATTAAGTATTTTTTAACGTAAGTCAGTAATCTTGATTGTTCAATTGTTTGTCCATTTAAATATCTATATCACCAAATGAAAACTCAGGTTAAATTACATATATATGTATATTCATTCAGATGAGGAAAAAGAATTGAAAATAAGTGTTAGACGTAGTTGAATTTTGTATAGGTAAAGCAATAATTGGATAGTTTATTATGGAAGTGATATAAATTCATTTTTTATGAGATATCACACGATTAGTAATTAATTGAGCATAGATTTTTTAAAAAAGTAAAACAAAATAGTTTTATAACACTTTCAAAATAAATGGTCGTTACTAAATGGTTGAATGATGGGTGATGATAAAAGGTAGGATATACATCCTTTTTTTTATCATTATTAATTTGATAAATTAGGTAATGTTAATGCTAATGCAATATGTAATGTACAAAACTGATTTGAATTTTTTTTGATGATTATTGATTACAATTTGAATGAATATCATTTACATTTTTGCCATTTATATATGAATTTTACAAAATTACAATTTTATTATTTATGTTATCAATATAGTGAAATTCTGTATATGATTATATATAGCATAAAAGGATGTGTTTTTGTCAATAATGTACAATTGTAAAGGTTAGACAGAAATAATGACCTGTCAATTAGATTGCTCATTTTGATGTGTTAAAAGTTATTTGTGTAACATCAACGTTAATAAATCGTTTTAAAGTTATTAAATATAAGCTTAGAGAGGAAACAAACGTGTTTCTTGACAGAATTTGATACTGCAAGCCTTTAAGAATGCCTATAAAATAAATAATATTAGCTTATTTCATCATAACTTTGGCATCATCATAACTATACATACAAATGTATATTGTCTTACATTTGAAATACAATTGACTGTTGCACGCATCAGCTTATTTTATGTGAGACAGGTTTAGGTTTCTTAAGGCTATGCATATATTGTAACAAAGTACTGTCCAAGTTTATTACATTTATATTTCGATTTATATTTGAATTAGTTTTTTGGTTTTTTTAAGATAGACAATAAATTATTTATTTGTATACTTAATATATTTGAAGGATGTCCCAAAAATTGTATGATTATGAAGGATATTTACATTAAGGTCGAATGTCATTCGATGGCCAACTCGGATTAAACATAATTTCCTTAATAATTTTTATTTTATAATATATTTGAAAGTCTGTATTATTAAAATGTTAAGGAGGTTATGTTCATTCTGAATTGGCCATCCAGTAACATTTCACTTTAAGCAACGTTGAGTTAATATATCTTCAAGGTCTACCTTGAATCAACTTTGATAGAACATTGATAAAAGCAGATGTTTTATTAAAGTGTAAAGAAATTTCTTGATTTTTATTCTATTAAATATAACACGCGAAGATAAATTTGTTTTTATTATGTTTTAATATGTTTTACTGATGAATAAATATGTATCCATATTTTCTTTTTCAATTTTCATTGTTGATCATGTTACAGTAATTCTAATGTAAAGAATTATCTATAAGTTAAAATGTTTGGTAAACTTTCAGTGATGAACAAATGTATACTTTTGAATATTGTAATTTATTTTACGAATTCATTGCTGTGCATGACTGCTCATTCAAGAACCGTTCATCTAGGTGGCCTTAGTAAAACCCCAGATTAGCTGGACAGGAACTTTAACAAATTTAAGTTTTTATTACGTAAATATTTTTTGCGTGCTATTTATATACCACAGAAATTATTATGTGATACATAAAAAGCACGCAAAGAGAACATAATTTGCACATATTAAAAACTTTTTTGTCAGCATCCAGCTACACTGAGGTCCTTGATTATCCATTTCTGTTTTAAGTTGTTGATGAAATTAGATCTAGTGTCAGTATTGAATATTTAACATTTATAATACTTCCAATTTGAATAACTGTATACATTGAATAAATGTCTTTAAACGTATTTAACACTGGCCAGTTGATAGAAGTAGTAGTAAATTACAGTATAAAACCTGTAACTTTATTTAGCTGTAATAGTAATTTAAAAACGGAAAAGAGTGAGAGAAAGAGAAAAAACAAATTATGTTTTTGAGCATACGTGAATGTTTATCAGAATTTCAATTTTATTTGATAATTTGGTTGTAATTGCTGAATTATCTTGTTAAATACTTGTATAGTTAAAAGTGCATTATAATATGAAAGTTATCAGGTTCGCATTTGTTTTTAGCGTTCATTTTAAATGAATGTTTCTGTTATTGTATAGAAAGTGTTGTAAACATAAGTAGGAATTATGTAAATGAATAATATTATTATATTATATTATTCATAAAATGAAGCTTGGCACAATGTTTATTTACTGTCTAATATTATTAAATACGTGTATATAAGTACAAATATAACTTTCTGTTCAGTATAATGAAATATTGCATTATTTATTATTATGTTTTTTTAAGCAATGAAATATTTCTTACAACGGTTATATTCATCATATTGAATTTGTCTATATATATATATACATACATATGAATTTTAAACGAAAAAATTCTATATATTCGTACTTCCTTACAAAAATTGGTTGAATACATGAAGTAATTTGATTGTTTATATTTTATTTTAAAATAAAATTTATAGGTTTTTTCTCAGGAAATTGATTATTAATCAAACAATAAGAGTTTCTTAGAAGAAGAACAACATGCTTGTCATTACAGCCTTTACTTTTAATCTAAAAAAGAAGATCATCTTGTGATAAGATTGTAATAAGGTATGTAGCGCTACCGCACTCGCAACATCGTTTTCTTATCAGCCATAAATTGCTTATTGACAATGTGTTGTTTTAGTGCAAGAATTAGTGTAATTTTATATATGATATTTATAAACAATAACAAGACATGGATATTCCATTAAAGTATTGTTTATGAACGTATTAATATTATAACCTCAAATAAACATATTTATATGTTGGAACATTCGTAATTTCTTATTGCTTTTATTTTCTATAACTCTTTAAAAGTTATGTATATAATTTTCATTCTTTTATTTTCTGAATTACCATTCAGTTTTCTTTTTTTTTTTGAGAGGGGAAGAGTTGAGAGGAAGTTCTAATATTTGTCTAGTAAAGGTTATGTTAGGAGTTGTAAAATATAAAATTAGGCAGTTATAATATATATATTTTCTTTTTATTTTCTTATATGAAAATGTGAATGGTACATTCTTAAATATACAAGTTAGAAATCTACTTGCGTAAAATGATTATTATTTTCTTAATGGGAAATTAAAATATAAAATAAAATATATAGGATACTAGGTGCCAGGGATTATAAAATTGCTCGGAGGAATGTGACATGCCGAAGGTGAGGATGCGAAATTATTAAATAAAGCACGAAAGCGCAATGTAAAAGTTCCAAGTTATAATTTATATATACAAAAATTCTTCTTGAAAAATATTTCGTAAACGGGACAAAATTCAAATGAGATAGAATCCCAAGGTAAACAGGTAAATGCCTTTTAGAACGGATCTTGCACATCAAACAACAGTTCAGCATAAAATGTCGGCAAAATCCAATCTCTCTGTCTCAAGGAATGTCCGGAGTCTTTTCAATATAATGAGCCCGCACTGGCAGAGTTCGGACCTGTTTCAGCACTTCTCAAACGCGAGGTTAAAATCGAAATACGTATACAAAGACTGAAGGTCATCAAAATTAACCAATTTACCCTTGAAAATGATCAATTTTTATAGTATCCAAGGAATGTTATTAAAAGTAATTGAAGCAAAATAGTATCAAGAGTATCGTGTCCCATGTTAAGATAAGAATGAGCTTAAATTAAAAGCCATACAAGAGGTATATGATTCAAGCTTTTGGGTAGAATTTTTGTAGAATTGTATAGGATCCCAGTGGATTGCAATCATGTGTTCTTCAAAACATTGTCTGCACATAGTTCACAGTTTGTTCAGGTATTTTATCGAGTTATCTGAAAATACCTCTACCTCACTTTGATAATTATTTTTCATAAATACTTTGACTAGACACGATCAAGGTTTAGTGAACGTTCAAACGATGTAAATTAGAAGTCAAAATTTAATTTATGTCAGATATTCAGTTTGCATTCGGCTAATATCTGATCTAGGTTCAGCCAATTCTAATAATGTATTTAGTAAAACAGAGGTCAGCTAGTTTATAATATTTGCCTAAGTGCTTCCTTCAAATCTAGTTTAATACTACCTTTTTCTCGAAATTTTCAACAAAAATTAAACCAGATGAATGCTAAACATCTGATTATTCCATTTTTCTTCCATAGAATTTTCGGTCATGAGAAAGGTTCAATATCATATCTAGGCTGTAGTCATCTAATATCTAGTTTGTTTCCTAACTTCAAAATCTTTTGATTTAAACTAAAAAAATAACTTCGTTGTCACATTGCAATTTTGATGTAAAAGTAAAATTTGAGAATGTACCATTCCAATGGGAGAATAAGTATAAATTGTTTAGGAAACATTTAAATCTTCTTTTATACTTCTCAAACAAAGTAGTTTTCTATATTAAATTTATCTCAGTTGTTAACTGAGCTGCATAATTATATAGTGAAAAGAATTTCATTGCTATTAGTAGGTAGTGGATAGCAGTGCCCTAGATACTAGAAGGAAATTCTTAAAATCATTACATTATTTTGAAACAATGAAACGCAATACTATATTTGTAAACAGTGAGGTTTATAAGGAATCCATATCTTTAACTTTGTTTAGACTGTCGCGAGTTCATTTGTTTTGTCTTCTTTCATTAGTGTTTTACTCGTGTAGAAAAGAAAAAGACAGATGGTGGATTCTCCATAGGTCACACAGGACCGAGAAACTGAACTCCTGTTAGTCCTCCATCAGTAGTTTTAAATTTAATGTTTAAAATTAAATTTTATACTTTGAAACGTTAAGAACATTCTATAATTATTGTGAATCTAATTGTTATGAAATTTATATTTAAATTTAGTTAAACAAGTTATTAAACCTTTGGTTTTAATAATGTTTATTGTTTTATTACAAATGCATAATAAAGTATTCATTATTTTATGTTAATCATTAGCAAGGAATCTCAACAATGAAGCTATTTTAATACTTTATTGTGATTAATCTAATAAACAAGAATGAATGTAAAATCAATGCAGTTTAACATATTTTACTGAGTTTAATTTATTCTTTTGAATTATACAAAAATATCTGCAAGTATTATATATTTTCACAAATATAAATACTATTTAAATTATTATAAAAATGTTACATTTATGTACACTGAGAAAAACAAATTAGTAAAAAGTACTAGGTATTGATGGACTTTATGTTCAGAATTAAGAACATTATCAGGCTGGTAATTGTTTCAGTTTTAAGCATTAATTATTAGAACTTTATACTAATGAAAAAGTATTTGTCAGATTGGTAATGTATTTAATACTGGACACAGAGCCCGAGAATATCAGAAATCTAGTACTATATACTGTTTCATTTTTCTCAGTGTAGGAATATAACGGCGAATAAATTAGTTCGCGTTTATCAACTGCACAAAAATATAACAGTCTTGGTCAATTAAGAAACACGATTTGCGCTAATATCATGGTGACATTTGCTGGGAATAGATGCAATTCATTAGTTTACAAGAAATAAACTTTATCTGAGCGCACAATTAACATGTAAAGTAAACAAAACTGCAATTACAATCATGATTAATGTTTTGTTCTATAACTTGTATTTCAATTAATTTCATATTATATCTGAGTTACCATAATATTGGTATCATTAAACATGTTTGTTGGGAGGTAAAGTGATACTAATAAGCATTGGTATATTACTTAATTTTCAAAAGAAACAATGTACCAAGTATAATTTTATATTGCGATCGGTTTACGTCTGCTTCAAATATTTCGATCGTCTAATTATTCTATAACCAATGAGTGTTAATTAGAAAATTTTAAAATAAACAATTGATTCTTTTTATATAAACTTCTTTAATTAATACCGATAATATTCGATTTTACTGTTGAGTTTTCTATGGATCAATTTTTTATTTTATAAATATTTTTTATTTTATAAAATATTGAATATTGATAACTTTATCAGGGATAAAATTATCATATAAAATTTATCCCTGATAATTTTATACTATTCAAATTGTAACTGAAAGAACCAATAACAAGTCTACTTTCAATTGTTTCACCAATTACCAATTGTCTTCAACGCTGTGACATTCTTGCTGAGATTCATATTCTTACCGTATAATATGCGATTGATAATCAATTTATTATTATTGTTACATGCAGATGCTAATTCTTCGTCAACGTGTTTAAGTTTAAAAGTGCTAGCGGAAGAGAATTGAAAATAAAATCTCCAAGAGTTAAGATCTGGTCAATATAGGCCTCCTCCTACAGTCGAATAACGGAGCTTTTCACTGCAAACTACAGTGCTCTTCTCAGGTTATGTTACGCGACGCATGCTGCTCGGAGGGGAGGCAGTTTAGAAGTTTAATGACTAAACTACGTCACCGTTAGTTCCTGCCAGCAGACTTGCAGATGACTAAAGACCCCGATCACGTTTCAGATTTTCATCTAATGATAATCATAAGTAAATGTGACTTTCGTTTACAGATTTAAGCATCACTTTTTATATATATTTGCAAAGACCATTTAGAAGACTGAAATTATTCTAAAATCCTGTATAATTATTTGTTATAAAACGTAGAGATTGTGTGCTTAATTAAACGTAGCTTTTTTTTTTTGAAAGAGAAAAATTAATGTTATATTAGATGGTATTATATGTTTATAATTTAGTTAAGTATACATGTAAATTAAATTATAAAGTTAACAAGTTAAAACAATGCTAGAGTTCTTAGGCAAACTATGGATGTTATTGTGTTTCATGTAATGTTCAGAAAATTAATGTAGTATATTAGACGAGTAGTATGAAGAGTATGAAATTAAATTAAAAAAAGAATTTGCTTTTAGAAGTAAAACAAGAATTATAAATTGCTTATTAGAGTTGTTTTTCTTTGAGTTTTAGTAAAATGTATAAAATACCTACATGTTTTGCCTCACACAATTTCTTTTTAATAAACTAAGTATTATCTGTGAGGTTTATAGTTTTACTTAATAAATTAACTTTATTTTATAACCACATTTATAATGCAATTGTTTTAAAGTATACAATCATACAGAACGTTATTCTGTCCTCTACATTATAGAATGAACATTTCACGAAGCAGCACAGTATTAGTGGTTTTTTTTGTACAATAACGTTATTAGTTTTCAACAAATGCAATGTGATTCTTTCAAAATTTTAAAAAGAACCTTCTCAAAACTTTATATAAACTATAAATCTTATAAACTTATAAAATTCGTTATTAAAGATTGGATGACTTGGTGATGCGCGTAGATGAAACAATTTAATTAAATCCAATGAATTTCACCAAATTCACTAATAACTTTGTTATTTGATTTTACTGCAATTAGCGCACGATACCATTGGAATGGACTTTAGAATAATTTGTAGCGATGAAAAGTGTTATAAAATAGAATAGAATCTAACGTCGATTAATCAATAAACTAAAAGTTAATGGCTGACCATACTGAAACGAAGGTCACATGCAAAGACGCGCAACGTAAATTACGAGAAAGTAGCGAATGTCTGTGACGTAATAGGAAGCGCTGATTAAAATAACGCAGGGAGAAATTGAGGAGAGCTTAAATCTCGGTAGTGTGATCTTCCCTTACGATGCGTCCCTCGCTGCATCGTAAGAAGCTAGTTGCTCCGTTGATGCGAGTGCGGCCAAAGTTACAAAGGACATCGGCCCAATAAGTGAGAGGACGACGAAACAAAATAGGCGGGAGGGGGGGAAAAAAAAGAAGAAGAGGAAGTGCCGATTGCTCTTGCAAAGGAGACGTGTAAAATAAAACTAGTTATGTGTGAGAAACCGACGGAATGGAGGAATGTTTGATTGGTTTTCTGGATTTTTCTCGCACGGTACCGAATGGAGAAATTAATTAGAAAATGTACGCCTATAAATAATATGTTAAGGATGGTAATGTTAATGAAAAAAGGAATAAGAGGAAAAGAAGTCAAAGTGGAGCTAAGGAAAGAGAAAGAAGAGGAGGAGGAGGGCGAAGACAAACAATAAAAGGAATAAGAAGAAGAGAAGTAAGAAAAGGAAGAAGGTGACGGGGAAGAAAAAGATAATAAGGGAGAAGCAGAGAGCGAGATAATGAAAAGGAAGAGGGAATAACGAAGAAGAGGAGTAACGAAACGACGGATGAGACAATGAACGAGAAATGAGCAACGAAATAAAGGAGGAAAAGCAAAGAATGGGGATAAAGGAAAAGGGAAGAGGAGAGGAACAATGAAAGAAGTTACTTGAAAATTGATCGATTATATGGAATCAAGATAGCTTTTCTGTTAATCGTGTCAGCTATAAATAAATTAAAATTTAACCAGGAAAGAGAAGCGGACGATGATATGAAAATGAAGATGGTTAAGGAGGGTGGCGAGGGAGCAGAAGGAGAGGACGAGGATGATGAGGAGGAGGAGGAGGAGAAGAAGAAGAAGAAGAGAGCGACGAAGAAGAAGAAGAAGAAGAGGAAGATGTGTGCGAAGTAGCGCAAAGACTGGATACAATGTGATGTACGTGGCAAGGTAAAGCGTGGATGAGAAGAGACGAGACCGCTCGAAATCCCTCTCTGCTTCCCGCCTTTCCTGCTTCTGCCGCCCGTCCGCCATGCCACTACGAGCGAGCAAGCGAACGAGCGAGCGAGCGAACCTACGTACAGCTAGGCCGGCACAGTCCTGTAGCCCATTTGGCATTTCCCCAGCTATAGCAGCGGTCCTGTAGCCCATCGTTGTTATCGTCCCGCAGCTGCATAAAGTCGGCTCTCCCTGCCGTGCCTCCCATTTCTCCGACCCCTTATGCTCCCCCCACCCCGGCAACCTGCTTTTGCCTCCGGTGCCCGTTCTCCCTTCCTCGCGAGCCTGCCAAACCAACGCGTACTTCTCCCACCAACAGGTCCAACGTACACGAGGTTCTTTTGGTGCACCGCTGATGGCGCCGCCAACAGGGACGCCTCGGAACGTCCGACCAGAGAGAGACGGCGCGCGACCGTACGGATACGCCGTAACGAAGCGTCGTACCACCTCGCGGACCGTCCTTGTCGTCCTATCGATTCCCCTCCCCCCACTCTGCTTCCCCGGTAACCTTGGTGGAGAATAACCCGCCGTTCAATTCAAGGAATTATGACGACCCCTTCGCCCCGCTGACTATTATTCCGTCCTGCTCGCTCCCCCGACCTCTCTGTCGCGCTTTCTTTCCTTAATGCCACTCGTCTTTTTCTATCCTTCGCTTGCCTGGGTACTGGAGCGCGCAATAAAAAGGGATGGCGCACAAACGGCATGACCAGGGACGATCGTTCATTTGTTTCTTCGTTTATTATATTCTCTCAGTTTCCACCGTCATTTGCGCGTAAATATATATTTATATATATTTATTTATATTACCAACACTCGTATAAAATCGTATGTATATTCATAAGACTGGTACGACTAGAAATGTTATAGCGAAATTGCAGCCGTGGTATCTGTAATGAGATCCTGCGCAAGACCTAACCCTATAAATACGTTTTTTTTACCAGTATATATAAACATGCGACTAAATACGCGCTACGCAAAACTTACCGGCTAAAAAAAAAAATGTCGCCGGAACAATTTTTGTATTTGAACAAGGCTTCTGCATTTGTATGCATAAACATAATTTTTGTCTTATACGCCAGCGAAGGCGCAGAATTGCGATATTATTTTGACCGGTGCAATTATTGCCTAGAAAATTATAGATATATATATATAATTCGTAGCTTTATTTTTCAATTATTTAATGTTTACTTTTTTAAATGCACATTTGCATTACTTATTTTGAGGAACAAACGACGCGATTACCTCGAGGCGCTCGACTTAGGCAGTCCGTTTTTTTTTTCAATTACAGTTCAATGAAGAATAGAATTGGTAGGGAAATATGTTGAAATTTATATATTTACTGTATAAAATGAATTAATAACGATCATTATATATAACGGCTAGAATTAAGCTTTGATAAAGTTAATTTTACGATTGATGCGACATTATTATTAACAATATTTGTACAACATATTTCCTTAACAGATTTCAGCGACAGGATACTGTGTTAAATTAAACATGACAGTTTAGTGGAATTATTGAATTGTATTACGAAGAAATAAAAGTAATATTGTTAATCTTTCTATAGGTGGGAAAACAGTTTATTATTGAAAGTTTTATGTATATAAGTTTAAAGCGTTATGAATTGTAAACATAACCTATTCTTATATTAGGAATGTATCAGTTTAGCTGTATGCGCATGCCTCCCAACGACATATGTATGCCTGTGGACTCAACAAGCGTATATATTTTTACGTTTTAGCCGCACGCATATTTTAATTGACCAAGACTGAAAAGAAGTAATAACGTTTTCGGTTTATGTAAAAGAAGTGGAATCTTTAATGCGAATATCGAGAACAAAGTAATAGTTATAAATATATGGAATCTGGTGCAATTATGTATAATATATTATAGATTAATTTTGCATTACTTAGATAAAAAGGCTTTCTATTATTTGTCGAGTATTTGAACAAAGATTATGAATAGAAGCAAGAAATATTTCATTGGTTATTAGAAATGAAGTTATTCAAATGTAGGTTACAAGTTGTATAAAGTATGTAGATCTGAACAATTAGTTTGGGAAATTATTTTGAAGTCATTTTCCTTTTGGAATGTCAGTAGGATTTCTCCATTATTTATACAGCTTCAAATATTTATTTTATTTGAATATGACAATGATAGAATTCTCGTCAGACCAGTGGGTAAAACTGCAAGAATTTAACTATATACGCCATCATTTTGACGTAGAACTATAAAAGCAGAATATGCAAACATTTATTTTTTTAGGTTTATGTCAAAATTATGGTTGACACTTTTAAATGTTCTACAGTTCTAACTATAATTCTGATATGAACTCTTATTGTCATTAGGTAAAGAGCTCTGACTTTTGTGATGTTAGGTATTTCAGAAATCTAATATCTGTAGAATTTTTTGAATTTTGTTCTACGTTAAAGGTAATAATTGTAGAACTCTTAGAATTCTACCTACAACTCAAAAGTGAACTCTTATTATTATTAGGCCAAAAGTGTTGACTGATTTTGTGATTTTAAATGGATAGTAGAATTCTAGAATTCATACAATTCTAATTGGAATACTAACGAGAAATAGTCATTAGACAAATAGTTCTGATTGATTTTGAAGTTATTAATTCTGAAACTCATTATTTTATATTAGTAGATTGCATTTCTATGTACTTTTTCAGAAATTAGGTCGCTATGAGTTGTTATATTGGGAGAAAAGTTGAGTGAATATTACCGTGCTCGTCACCTGACTAGTTATTTTTAACCTGTCAGCTAAAATTTGTATTATTCTTGCATAATTTTTAACGTGAAATCTGTCAATCATTAATTTGTACACTGAGAAAAAGAATATATTAATTTTTCGTATATAGTTAGGAAACTGAGACTATACGGAAAGTATAAGAAAATTTCAAATAAAATGTATGAAAGCTTAGCATTAAGTATACGAAAAGGAAACATAATTATATTAAGTAGTGTAATATATGTGCTAAGTTTTCATATATTTAATTTGAAATTTTCTTATACACTACATATAGTTTCAGTTTCCTAATTATATACGAAAATTTAACATATTTTTTTTCTCAGTGTACTTGTTGAATTTTGTCATTGTTCACCGTGACAGCACTTTACTGTTTCGTCGAATGGTATGCGTTCGCAAAAGATCGGGGCTCCGGTTCTTTTCGTTATATCAGTTTGGATTTAAATCATATGTCATTTGTCGCGTAATACTGTGAGGTTAGGAGGTTAGAACTAGCCAGTGTGGGAGTGTGCAAGGTAAATAGAAATGTTTTAGTATATTTCATTGCTTCTACCATATTCCAGTACAAATCTGATTTGCATCTGACTGTATTATGGTTGCATCAAATTAAATGTATATTAGCAAGAAATACTTCATAAATATTTGTACAATTTATGGCATATTTGTGGAATATTAAAAACATATAAATCTCCCAAGAATATACTAGGAATATTCTTGGAATTTTTCGAATATTTCTTTGGTATATTCAGAGTATTTATAGAATGTAGTAAAAATATATTTACCACAAAGTGTAATGAATTTTATCACAACTTTGAAAGGTAAACAATAACAATCGTTTCATCGTATTTTTAGATTAATTTTTATGGGATTTGTTCACTTTAGACACCTAAACCTTTGATTTTTCTGAAACTATCGATGAAGTCTATCAAAAATATTAGAACTGTATTTCTATTTGAATCTCCATAAAATAAGTTTCAAATTTGCCAACTCGACATAGGTTCCACGTGACAAGTTAAACATTTTAAACTAAGTTTCGCCTACAATCTTCTTATAGTGCACATTAGATCGTGTAAGTGTCACGGCACGTTTTTTTTTTTAATATTCGAAAGAGTTCTATGATGTTAGTGCAATTAGACTTAAAACTTCAAGTTGTCGCGTAGGAGTATAGGGAGGAGGCGGTGAAGGATCTGTTGCTAAAATCACCTCGGCATCTTGCAGTAATCTAACGTCTATAATTGGTTCAATTTTTATTCAATGTCGTTAAGATTTTCGAAAGTTGCAGCATCTCCGATTAAAAAATGTTAAAATTTACTTAAAAATGTTCTAGAAGTTACTCGGATACTTAGAGGAGTTGGTGGTCCATTGATAAAATTTCTTCATCTCACCATAATAAAACATTGATCTGCAATATTTTTTCGTCAATATATCCTTTTGTACATGATTACGCTTATCATTGCGTTAGTACTAGAACTAACTTCTTTCATCATTCAAAATGACTGGTTTAACAGTTGCATTTGAGAAATTTGCCTAAATCTCGGTAGTTTTGGTAATAAAATAACTATTTGCGTTGAAAACATTTCGAAAGTTGTCCACTATCTGTCTTTTTTTGTCGCATCTTTATGACCACCGAGGGATCGTGAGTGTCCCAATAATTGGTCCAGAGTTTATGTTGTTTAGCTGAAGTTTCAAAGGTTAATTCATTTCGCGAACTTAGCTTTATTAGTAATGGGTAATGTAGCTGCAAATTTTTCGACTCTTGAGTACTTGTGGGTGCGGTTCTCTGTGGCTTTCGGTGTACCAGATTTCATAGCCGCTGGTGAAAGAGTCGCGTGGCAAAACGGGCCACGACTTTGACGTTACTGAATTGCTCTTAGAATTAGCCGCAGAAGGAGCTTGATCGACAAGAAGCAATTCTATGGTGACTAGCAGGGAGATATATATTTTTTTTACTTTTTTTTTCGCGTGTTTCAACTTAAAATGCCAGTTTCTTTCCGTTAAATATTGCAGTTTTTTACAAAAAAGAAAGAAATGTATTTCATTAGCTTAAATATAAAAATGATACAGCTACACTCAGAGAAATATGACAAAAATTTATTATTAAAGACATACAGTTCACTGTTTTTAAGCATAATAGAGATATTTTATGTATAAAACTAGAATACTTTCATTATTTGCATAATATTTCTAAATATGTAAACAAATATCTTTGTTTTGACGTGTAAATTTTACTGTGTTCTTCAGTAAAAATTTTGGCGCATGCGCACTCACGACTAACCGAGATCGTAGTCATTATTAGACAGAGTAATAATGAGAGAGGTTAAAACTGACATAAGTAAATTTGTAGTAAATTTTTTACTTTTTACTAATAAAATATTGTCCATATTTACCAACAGTAATTCATAAGTTTCAACACGAGTCCCAGTAAAATTTTCATATCAATTTCTCTCCGTGCATTATTTACTTAAGAACGGAGCTTAAAACTAACGGCGGGAAATTCAATTTGAGGAAAGTTTACAAACATACATAAATGAGATTTATATTATTAACCGCGTTGAGCCCTCGAGGTTAAACAATAAATAATAAATGTAACCCTTCAAATAGATAGATAGATAGATAGATAGATAGATAGATAGTGGATTTTATTGGCTTACAAAGAAAAATGATGCAGCCATTAACTACATAAAACCCTTGAAGTATAGTTTGATCAAAAAAGCATCGTGTCACCTGTTACACATCTCGCGGACTTGTAAACAAATGGAATTAATGCGTGTATTAAAAAAAGATTTATTCTTGTAAATAAGATTTAAATTAAAATTTAAAATATAACCAGCAAATTAAATTGAATATACTACTTAAATTTTGATACAAACGATATCTGTTTTGTATGTATATATATATATGTATATACATCTACTAGATTTATTATTATTTCGTAAAATTAAAACAAAAATAATGACTAACATTATTTACACATTGTGACCTCGATCCTTATTGTTTTAACTATTATATCATGCATTTCCCTCTTTCACAATTACTTGTGCTCACTACTTGCAACTACCTGTTTTAAAACACACACAGCTAGCTAATTATATCAGTATTTTGAACATATAAAGATGATTTTAACAAACAAAAGTAAAATTATTATTAGCACGGATTTAACATGAATCAAAATGAAATAAAGGGGACCAATTATCACATTAATATATAATATTTTTTCCTTAAATAATTCAACATTTTGTTTCATTACAACTAAGTTTTATAAATCCAGTTTTCAGTTTTATTAAAAAAAAAGATTATTTTATTTTATTAATACCTTGCATTAAAGGAACATTAAAATGGGTGTATATTTTTTATCAATCGATATAAATAATATATAATAAGTAATTAAGAAGTCGATGGTATTAACATTAGGATTAGGTCATTTTTAAATGTAATTCTTCATTTTATCCTTCGCAAAGAACTCGCTGGTCCATTGCTGCGAGATCAAAAGCAGACCTGCGTTGTGAGCACAACGTAAAATCGATTGTCGCCCCAAAAACTCCCGTCGACCTGATCGATTGAAGTGTACGACGAAAATACTATTTTGTAACAATTTTCTTAAATAAATTGAACGAAATGGAAATAATTGCAAAGCTTAAGGTTTTTATTCGCAATTTAATGAAGACTCTTGGATTGTTGGTGCAGTTGTGTTATTAGAATTATTAACAATTTAATAGCATAACTCCAACCATTTTTCAAGTTTCGTTAAAGCAGATTTTCCATTCAATTTATCATGATAAAAATTTGGAATGTTAAATAACTGAAAAAGGGAAAATGATACATTTGAAAATCAAGTTAACTTTTAAATAAATCATTCGAGTTTAGGGAATACAATGAGCTCATCTAAAATTATTACATTATAAATCTTTTTAAGAATTTCTATTAAATGCCGTGAAAAATAATAAAGCCCTTTTTGAAGTTTACGTTGAATCAAACTAGAAATAAAAATCGTCAATTTAAAAGGAAAGAAGGGACGATATAAAAGGTGCGCTATGTTTTATTGATGTACTATTTCTAATAGCTAATTGATCCACTACTATAATGTTAACAGAAAAAATTACATACTTCTTTATAGATGAAAAAGTATGGATATGTGATAAAAAAAAGAAATTCAGAAAAAAATTTGATTTCATTTTTAAACAAACGTTTTTAGCAAAAAAAATTCGTAAAAATGTTTGTAAATTAAGAGCAGTTGGAAGATTAAAATAAAAAATGGAAAAAAGTGATTACTTATTTAAACATTAATGTTACATTGTAAATTGAGAAGTATATGTATTGTGATATTATTGAATGCAGTTAGGAATAATAGTTACTGGATAATGATTCATATCTACCGTCAAAAATGTGTAGAATAAAATTACTATCATTTCCTTATAGTTTTGTGGAAGATAGTTTGTGGTTGTTAATTGTGAATTGAACGTTGATGTGTGAAAATTTATACATCTAAATTGAATGGAAACATAAGCTAAATGGTGGGCCCTGACAATTATTCCTGCAGCGCTTCAGCACCGTAATAATGTTCCAAATTAGACCTAGTGACGTTTAAAGTTCAAACAAGGGCGGCTGAAATGACACATGCGCCTTAGTAGGTTTGACTTTCTCTGTTTGCGAAGAATACTTTTTTCCTTCTGTTAACTACTTCGAGTATATTACATTCGCATTGTTAATGTTTTGGTACACCGTTTAATGTGAATAATTGGTCGCTCCAGTGTTAAATTCTATAATTGAATGTAACATATATATATATATATTATAATTGAATAATACATTTGAATATATATAAATTATATAACAGAATATAAAGAAGGAAGGAAATGAAATTTATTTTTCAAGTCAACAGAATTCTTGCGTTCATTTAAGCAAATTATAATAACCAAATAGATATATTTGATAGAACCCTAGTAAATGTTGAATTCGGGGGAAAATATGGCCCTGAAACGACATGCCATTTGACCTCATTTCACGATGAGGTGATTCCACGCGTTACACCCTATGGTTGGCCTCAATCTGGAGACCTGATCTGGTCCTCTTTTGGACATCCTTCAATTAGATATTTTTAATGAAGGTTTAGTATGCCTGGATAGACTTTTAAAGCATTGAAAATAAAATATTTTTTGCTTGATGTAGAATTGATCAATTCAATAGTGAAATAATTAATCTTTAATATTTCTAAATAAAAAATCAAGGAACATTAAGTTTCTATTGCTTCTAATTGTACATTGATTTCTAAGTTGAATTTGGTTCGATTTGTTTGGTTATACTAACAAAATGGGAAGGGGATAGAATTGCTGATCCTTGTTGAGCTCGCAGTCAACGCTAATTACATCAATATAATACAATAAGAAATATGTTTAAAAAAAGTCAATCGTTAATGAAATCGTATAGTAAAAATATGTAATATTAATATATTGATAATCTAAGACATTATTTATAGATTGCTACTGGAAATTATTTTTTTATTTATAAAAAATCTTTATTGATATTATGAAGAATTCAGTTAATCAGTTGTTTAATAACATGAAATATTTATTATTGATATATCATGTTAGTTTAATAATTTTTATTGATCAGTACATAGAATATATTTAAACAAATTTAATTAATTCCAAAATTAAGTTTTTTTTTTGCATTTAATTATTTTTAATTAATTTATATCTCTCCTTGTACATTTCCAATACCAAGACTTTTTTCATATTTTTTCTAATATTTATTCTTATAAATTATTTTCAATCTCAAATTGGATCTCTACAATTGTAGAATATATTTATATTAAATTATATCTGAATTTTCTTTTTCTTTTGTGATTAATTTACGACTTTTTTATCACATACCTTAGAAGGAAAGATATTAAGTTTGATTTTCCGCGAATAACTTAAGGCCATGTAAAGATATTTCCCGCTCTTTTTTGAAATTGTACCTCACTAACTGCGCGATCTCGTGATATCGATCGCAGAGCGCGAAGCAGCATTTGCTCGACGCCCGTGTTCCTCATTTTCAATTCTTCTACACTTTCGGGATTGGGTTAAACTATCAAATTCAAGATTAATTGTTAAGAAATTATTTTATTAATCTAACAAATGACATTTTATTTCTAATAATCCTTCGGCGTTGTTATGATATTACGAATAGCTCAACGGAAATCGCATTAATTTTGAAATAGCACTTGGAAAGTAATTTTAATTTAAATTCCCTCGATGTGGGTAAATGAAAATAATAAATGCACAGTAAGCATAATTGTAAAAGTATATAAAATTAAATGAAGAAATATACGACACGTTGCCAAAAGTTTAAGAGGTAAATGTATTTTTTGAACTTTTATAATTTTTATAAGTATGTCATGACCATGGTAACATTCTCGACGGAATTACAAATTACAATATCATTAAGTTCTCAGTAGATTTCTAAATTATCGATGAAAATATCAAAAAATATTGTTTTGATAATTTATCTATCTTCATAGAGGATCTTCAATTTTAAATTTTATTAAACTCACGTTTATAATTAATCTTAAAAATAAAAATACTTAAGAGGGAGATTTTCTCTTTTAAAACAAGGTAATTTTTTATTGAAAAAGGCTGAAAATATTTGTCATATTTTTCTTACTATGTTAATATGTTAATTTCTGAATATTCCAATGACTTATTCGGTGTATACAAGCCTTCATCGGGGAACTTGTGAATATTTTTCAAATACGGTCTTAGCGTCAGTAACTATATTGCGATGTTGAAAAACATTAATACGGCCAAGATTTAGGGAAAGCTTTAGTTTACGTAAAAGACTGGGATGGCGGGAGAAATGCTTGCTCTTATAAAAATTAAACTAAAAGTATTTCTTCAACAATTGGATGGAATTTATAATAATATCGTTAAATATGTTGATATATAAAATTAATATATTTAAGCGACTAATTCTTTATTAAGTGATATATAAATGATTTATATTATTTTTATTTTTGCACTAAAAAATGTATCAATCCTGAATATTTGACTTTGTTAAACTGAATATTATATTAGGATCAAACTGGAGGATCCTGATCAGATCCTAACCAGGGTACTGATTAGAATGTGATCCAGTGAGAGAAATTGATATGAAGATTTTATTGTTTTTAACAAGAGCTTGGTTATATAGTAGGTAAAATTTATAAATTATTTTTGGTAAAAAGTAAAACTTTGTATTGTTTTGAAGATATACAAATTTTACCTTCACCTTACCAGTCTTAACTTTAACCTTTCGTATCCTTGTTGTCTATTCTGGACCTTTGTCCTCTGTTAAAAACAACTATCTTGTTATAACCTTTTGTTGTTAGTGAGTCGTGCGCATGTGTTAATATTTTCACTGAAGAGAACAGTAAAATTACAAGTCAAAACAAAGACATTTACTTGTGTGTACATAAATATTATAAATATAATGAGTACATCCAGCTTTATTCATACATATACTTCTATTATGCTTAAAAACAGTGAAATTAGATGGCTTAAATAAAAATTTAAATATTTTTACCAGTATTACATTGGAAATCCTGAGTTTATTATTTATTGATGAATTAATTTATCTTTTGTCCATTTTCCAATAATACTTTATATTTAGTTTTAAAATTATTTCAACTATAATGAGGAATAAGTTACTCAACTTTACTGAATTCAACACTATTACAATAATATTATGATTTAAAGAAATAATTTATTGTGAAAATACTGCGAAGTTTATTGCTGATTGGGGGAAAATTGAAATTTTTATCATCAGTTATCCTAAGTGTTAACCTATTGCAATAGTACTTCACCCCACAGTCAGTGCACTACTTATCATATTGACACATGGTCACTCTTGAAAGCGATGGTTTTTTTATGCAATCTTTTGTTCTCGTAGAATAGGATTTCTTGCATGGAAACATTGGCACGCATGTGTAAAATTTCTAGTAAAAATAAATGCAAAATTTAGACGCTTTTTTAACGTTGCAAATATAACAATACATTTGAAGAATTATCGTTATCTTCCTTAATAGTTAATTATTTGTTTTAAATAATTTAAAATTTCCCATGAAAAATCCTTTTTTACTATTATTGATAGTAGAACCTTCAGTGTGTTTTTGATTAGATCAATTTATATGGCTGATTCAGCCATATAGTGTATGTAATTCAATGAACTCGCTAGGTTAGTTTTCATCAAATTGACTTACATACATTTGTTTGGCTACGATAACTATAATTTCTCCTTAAGTTAATAATAGCCAAACAATATATCTAATTTAAATAGAAATTTAGTAATGCATTTCATTTTTTTTTCATTTTGAATTTTTTCTGTTTTACAGTAATGTCAGACTATTATAAATATTTACCATTTTAATAAAATTTCACAATAAAGACTGATTAATTATATATATAAAATATTAAAACATATTGTCTCAAATAAACTATTTTTTTAAATTGAAAAACAGCAGTTATTGTAACTTATATTTAGTACCAACGATATTGAATTTTTAAGTTCCAAAATAATTTGGAGCACTAATGAAATATGTAAGAAATATTTTTAATGTTCTTACTTAGCATTATAATAAATCTAAAAATACTTTTACTAAATGCAGTTCCAATATATTCCGTAATGCTAATGGACCACCTGTTGTTGATTACATTTTTAACCTGACTAAACTGTCGTGTGACATTCCCATAGATTACTTCGGGAAATTATTTACGTTTATTATTCCTTTATTTTTATTTATTTTTTCATTTCTTTAATAGTCCACTTTACGAGGGAATTGCTTTTTGTTCAAACCACATTCATCCATTTGTTGTAATCCACATCCATTTCATTTTCATTTTCCGGGGGCCCTTTTTGTGGTTTTTTAGGATTAGGGCAATGCAGGAGTATATATAAATCGCAAATTAGGATATATAAATCACAGTCAAAAAGTGGGACACTAATATGGTGCAGACATTTGGGTCCCTATATGGTTTCCACAAGTTATTCCACATGGTATTTCACCTGAAACCCTTCATGGGGCCCATTTTATGAAACCACTGTGTTGAATAACAATAATATTTGTAAACTCAAACTTTCTTCTAATATACTATTTAAATAAACAAACTTATATAAATTACAATAGGATTTAAACAACAAACATTTCTTCCCTTTATAGATCTTGCCAAGGCATGATGCGGATTATATGATAGAACTGTGGCATATTCGATTAGACTTTTATGTAGTATATATCTTAAAAAAAATTAACCGTTCAGAAACCAGGAATGTGATTTCACAAGCTTGAAATGTTGACGTTACCAACTGGTTTCTTACAGGTTAAATTTCACTAGGAATATGCTGTGTGAAGACCTGATCGAATATGTCACGCAGGATCTGATCAGATAAGCCCCATCCTGGCTCAGGAAGATTTATTATAGAAAGAAACGTTGACAGGATGCATTTACCTAGGGCCTTTTGCGCACTGAGAAAGACAAAATAATAAGAGCTACTATATTTTCTGGTATTTTGAGACTATGCTCCAATATTAAGAACTTTGCCAGACAGTATTGTGAATGGTATCTTTTTTACAGGTACCAATTATCAGAACTGTGATACCTCTTATCACATTGTCAAGCATTATTTTATACAAGAACACATGGAATCCAGGATTACTATACTATTTTTCTCAGTGTGGTATTTCTGACAGGGTTTTCATCTGGCCCCTGACAACGAACTCCTTTTTCGTTAGTTGGAAGCCTGATAATCACCTTGCAAGTGGGACGTGTTATGTCCTCACTTCGTGAGGTACATTAGGCCTAATAAGGCCCCAGTTAATACCCTCTTAAATTTCTTACTCGAAGACATTAAGCAACATTGCTTCTCGTAACATCTCACAAAAGTTCCGCGCGAAATCATTTCCCAATGGCATTCATTGCATGGAAATTTTATTGGCAAATGTTGGTAGCTGTGATGTTGCGGCGATGGTATCCTCATGGCTCAATCACTAGCCACTGCGCTGTCAGAGCAACATATTTTGCGAAAGCATCATTACCCCTTTTTCCTCCTCCAGCCTGACTCCCCTTTATTCTCCTCGGCACTCACTCCGTCTCTATCTATATATACTTTCTGCTTTCTCTCCCTCGCGCTCACTTTTCCCCTCTCTCTTTAATTTCAACCCCCCAGCCCCATCATTCTTCCTTCACTCTCATCCTCTCGATGCTAGCCTTGTTATCCTGCTGGTTTTCCCAGTGACGTCAGCACTGCGCCGACCAATCGCGCTTTGTCCTGAATTATGGAGAGCGAGAGAGATGTGTACGAGGGATGAAAAAGAATAGAATGAAACTAAGGGAGCAAATGAAGTAAAAGAAAATGCGCGTGTACATATAGATGACTATTAAGAATACAATTTTAATTCATCATTAAGGAATTGCATCGGGTTTGTCTTGGAGGTCAATCGAAATTAACGTTATATCTTTTTCTTTTATTTTTTTTTTTGATTTTAATTATATATCTCGGCTGCAATTGAAATGTGAATTGAGAGAATGTCAGTTCACAGACTTGGTACACCGAGAAAAAAAATATGTTAAATTTTCGTATATAAATAGGAAACTGAAACTATATGTAGTGTATAAGAAATTTTCAAATTAAATATATGAAAACTTAGCACACACTGAGAGAAATTTGCTTAGTACGGCCAACTAAAAACTTTAAGTTATTGTCAAATAAGTTGGATTAAATAAATTTATAGTTGGACAAATCAAAAACTATAGTTATGAGAACTAATCCAGCCACAACTTACTTTTTTAGTTCGTTTTTTCGACAACTCATAAACTATAGTTCGAATAACTAACATTTCTTACTTGTGTTAGTTGGTGTCATTTCGTTCAAGATTGTCGGTATTCAATGTAACGT
>JABFPN010000364.1:0-50579 GCA_022817305.1 Leptoteleia sp. ZL-2020 | reverse complement strand
AAAGGGGGGGGGGGGGGGAAAGAAAAATCGGATGAAAGAAGGAACAACGGAAAGAGAAAGTCGAAGTTAAAATATTCGGTTTAAAGAGCGCGCGCGTGCTACGCCAACAATTGTTTATTTATTCATAACAGTTTTTTTGACGCTTTTTAATGTTTCGCAGATGACGGCCGAGTGATGAAGGCACTGAACACAAATGCACCTAACTCGCTCGAAGACGTGGGACAAGTTATCGTAAGCGACGTGCAAGTTCTTAAGTACGGTAAGTTTTGAGGATTTCAACTTCGGATAAAGCTCGCACGAAAAGTATTAGCCGTTCACAGCGCCATGCCAAATCATTAAGACATCATTTCTCACTGTACAATTATTTTCATTTATTAGATATTTTATATTGATTGCGTTACTTAGATAAAAGAATTGCGAGTAATACCAAACCTGCTAGTAAACGTCAGATATACTGGTCTAATTTAAAAAAAAATTTCAAAAATAATTAAGAATCGTGTAAAATGTATTGACAATGTTCTTCTAATATATTTTATTAGACTTGCAAGATATTTCTTTATATATGCAAGTATGTCAGGCGTTTTACTAAGTCCAGTATTTTTTTTTAATTTTTTTATTTCCCAGTACAATAATGATTTGACGTCAGTGCTGTTACAAAGTACAGTAATTTTGGTTGTAACTTGTTTCCACAAGCAGTTTAATGTTTCAAGTTTAATTTCATTCCTGCGATTTAAAAATGACATTAAGTTTAAAGAGCATTTAAAGATTTCGAGTACAGTTTCGTGAACTTTAGTTCCCAAATCGCGGGAAAATATTTTCAAATTGTACAATGGAAATGATTATACGTTAATTATCAAGAGCGATTATTCAAGCTGCACGAGTGACATCGACGAACCCTGCTCCTTGGGTTCCTTTTTTTTTTTAATATTATTTTTTGCCCATGAGTTACGTGAGTTTGATCAACTTTCGCTCGAGCGAGAACTGAATTCACTTCAGCGAAGAGAATTTCATATCTCTTCCGTTTCCACTTGCCGTCGCAAGTTTTCGGAGACTATAATTTATCAATCCATCTTATTTTATAGTAATTACAAAAAGAGACAGTGCGGCGCAGAGGCGAACCGGTTTGGCAGTTCCGAAACGGTTTCGCTGTTTACGTATTTATTCGATTTATTGAACGGTCTGCGCCTCGTCATAAATCTTTTCGGCGTGATAAGATCGCGCGAAATTAGCATCGAGCTGAATCCCGTCCGGGCAAATAATATAATTTACATTTAAACGCGCGCGAAACAATTTTAAATTCGTAGCGGGGCTTTTTTCAATTACGCCGATCGGACGTTGCGCTGTTTCGGACGCGCACTTTATCAACATTCATACAACTAATTACATTTTAATTAAACTTTAAATTTATCTATATTAACTTATAATGAAATTCATTGTCTTTCCGGAAGTCGATTTAAACTTTCGAATAACTCGCGACGTCGCGCGAAACTCGGCGATTATTTTTTTTTTCTTTTTTTTTTAATGAAAAACACTTTGAGAACTCGAAGGTTTCCGAGAGTATCGCGTTGCGCATTCGCGGCTCCGATTCTTTCGTGGCGTGATTTTTTTGAATCAAAATATTTGTTCGTGTTCCCGTAGGTCAAGCGGTTAAGGACTTGCTGGTCGTGCATTTGGCCGGAGAGGCGAGCAAATTGGTGGTAATTGCCGACTCGGAAATTCGAGCCATTCCTTTGCATCACTGCGATGCGCCCACGATCAATTCGTGTGCCGCCTGTGTGGCATTGCAAGACCCGTATTGTGCCTGGGACGCGACAACCTATCAATGCGTCGCAGTGCCAACCAAACTCCACGACAGCGACGCGGACAAAACGCTCTTCCAAGACATTACTCATGGAAAGCATAAAGGATGCGGTTACACGCACGGTAAGTTTCCCCTCCCACCAATCTTGTTACGACGCTTTTTTCAAATCGCCCTAAATTGAAACCTTATTATTCTACTCTAAAATAAATATCTATTTTATTTTTGAAACGAAACAAATATTATAGAAGAAAGTTTGTTTACATTGCCATTTCTGTTGAAATAACTAAATGTTTCTGTACAATGAGATTTTCGCAACCGTAACCACATATTTCTCTTGGCGTATAAGATAATTTCAGTAAATTTGAAGGAATTCAATACTTGGCATAATTACAAATGAACTTCTAAATAGTTGGCTGTGAAATTCATTGTTGAAAGTAATTCTCACGTTTTGACATCTCTTCACTTGTGAATATCGCAAAACATGAATTTCTCGTATAATATAAATGCATTCATATATTCATCAGTATGTTTCTTCCATTATATAAAGTTACTAATATTTCCGTTTAAAACAATAACATCATTGTTACACTTTATTATATGTTTCATTCGGGTTTTCTGTGGTATAATATTAATGTACAGTTGTCATGTTTTGTACATATTTGTCTGTATCTATTTGACATTCAATTTCATGTCAATCAGAAAATTAAATCAATGTTGTACATTAACTAAATTGAACATCGTAAATCATTCTCATGTGCTCGTGGCATTAAAATAAACTGAATGTTTTGTTTGCAAATATTTTTTATACTTATAGGAATATATATTCTTATAGGAATAACAAAATTTGTTCATAAAGTTATTTTGTCTGGTATCAAAAATGAAATTTAAATAACAATTAAAAACTATTAAGTATTAGTCCGTTATTAAAAGGAGATGTACAATTATTACAGCAATCAAGTATAGTATTTCAAGTTCTTGTTAAACGTAATTTTCTTTCGAATTTATAATATAAAGATGACTTTGTTATCAAGTATAAGTATGTCATTAAAATGTATCACCGTTACATCAACATATGTAAATAAATGTGATTTTTTTTTCTCTACTGAAAATGGTCACATACATCCTCCATCAATTAGTAAATGTTGCTTCAGAATTGGAGAAACCCGTGCAATCAGTGGTCCCACCCCGAATCGGGCGTGGCGAGCAGTCCGATGATCAAGGTAATGAAATTGTCATCGAGTTGGATCGAGAAAATCAATTCAGTCATACGCAACCGAGAGCGAACGAACCGCAAGGTAAAACTGTCATCTATGCACTTTCAATGTTTAATCACATTCTCCAGGCGATTATTCGAGAATGCTCCACAACTCGCACGACATTCTTGACATTAAGTAAAAATTAACTTCAGATTTAATTAAAGGAGCATGCGATGTGGCACTTTTTTAAACAAAATATTATTTAACGTTCATTGGTTTAATATAACTTTTTTTTATGGTCTAACATTTCACCCTTAATCTTGCGTTTCAATGTGCTTTCACATTTCTACATATGTTACTAAAAAGTTTATATTACTGTCTCTTTATCTTAATCACGCCATTTCTCGAGCAGCAGCTACATTTTCGCGTTGTAGTTGAACCTTCTTTTCTCACAATATCCATGCAAATTGATGTAAATTTATAGAAAGTTTCATTATTATGTCGTACTTTTGGTTTCTCCAGGCGAAGAAAATAAAAAATAATATTGCATAAAGATATATGGTATTCCGGTTAAATATATTTGAATTATATACATCATGAATTTAAAAAGCATTATTCTTCTTGTATATTTTGTATTTAGTAAATTTACGTTGTAAATGTCGCACGGAAATTCTTTATATATTATAAACATGAATTTACATTATGGGGTACTAGCACAGTAATTTTTAATTTTTTTTTTTTTTCAGTACGCCAAAGAGTATTGATGTACAACATGTTAATATTTAAAAAAACAAGTATATCTATAACATTTACATATAAACCAAAGTGAACATAAATATATATATATATATATATATATAAATGCATAAGATATGTTTATAGAAGTTTGTTTGAAAACAATTTATTACAAGATGATCTTGAAACACAGTTAGCAAACATTTTCAATAAATAAGTATGACAAAAAGCTGTCAGAAAAGTTATATTTAATTAATGAATTCTGTTATTCGTATGTACAAAGTATAAAAAGTTTGTAAACAAACAAGTTATTTGAATGAATAAGTAAACAGAAGTTGATTGGTTTACAGGTATCATCGTAACGCCAGTGGTTTACTCGGCTCAGACTCTGACCGGGGCTTTGATTGGCACTTGTTTCTTCTCGCTGATCGCGGGCTTCGCCTCGGGCTTCTGGTTCTCGCAGAGGCTACGAGGCTCGCCATACCCAGAGCCGTCGGAGCAGCGACAGCAGTTGAATCGGCTGACGGAAACATCGGATTCGCCAGGTTTTAACAATAAGTCGATCAACCTGGTGTTGAACGTGCCACCGAAGAATCCGAACGGCAAGAACGCCAACTCGTCCGCGGAGAACAAGCCGATGCAGAAGGTGAAGAAAACGTATATATGATATCGACGGCGCCAGGCCGTCTGAGGCTTGTCCCCCGAGCCCACGGGTTCGAGCTCGTCCGAGACCCTGGACTCGGAACGCGTGTACGCCGCGGTAAACGGCGTCGGGCCAAAGCTGCCGACGCTGCCGCCGGCCCGGCCGCTATCCGTCTCCGAGGCCGAGTATCTCACGCGCTCCGATAGTCACGAGATGCTTCGGGACCACGTGAACGATCCTTACGAGGACCCGGACGACCCCTACAGCGGCTTTGGCCTCGAATACCAAGTCCGGCGCAACAACGACGACGGCTTCGTCGTGGCTGCGCGCGCTCTCAACGACCGGACCCTGTCGCTCTTTAATCCTCAACAATTGCTGTCCAACTTCAACGACGCGATTGGCCGCGAGCACCCGGCCAAGGAACGGCGCTTCTTTTCCAGCGCCGCTCACCTCGGCGACGACTACGCCGACGACGTCCTCTACGATGCGGGCGCCCCCACGGTCGACGACCACGGCGCCATCTACGCGCGCCACCCGCTGCCACCGGATCACCGACGAATCTTTCGCTCGACCTCAAACGACTTCTTCGACATCGCCTTCCAGCGCGACACCCACGCTGCCTTTCTCGCGCAATGCGCCAAGGTCAAGCGCGAATTCGGCAGCTGCGCCTCTAGATCCTAGAAACCGATTTTCTTCCGAGCTCTCTTTTCGCGCGGGATCAATTTGCTGCACGGTTTTGCACGAGGGTTTTCGTAGAAATGACGGAGGGCGAGGGGCACGCGGCCACCAGCTGTTACTAGTCTCAAGGCTACATTAGCAACCTCGAAATATTTTCAACTAACCCTTATAGGGTTCTTACGTAACAAAGGCTCGCCAGGATCATTTACGATCGTCAATCGTACGTACCGTTAATAAAGCTTGGCAAACGAATAATTCACGCGGCAGCTCGTTGAGGTAGATCTCGGCCGTTTCAACGAATTACGTAGGGCCATGTCATTTGTGAGAATTAAAGTGGAAATTTATCGAAAGGAATAGGGACTTCTGGCTCGACGAGTAATTTTACTGATATTATGTTGCAAAGACGTGAAACAATTGGTTTTTCATTTATCTCAACAATTCCATTTTTAAAGCGTTACAATGGAATTCGAGAAGTAATTTTGCCTGAATTAAGTCCGTGATTAAACTGTAATATCGTTTTCGGTAGATTCGCCTTTGCACGGGATCGAGGTCAAATCAATTAGGATGAGTTTGATCTAGAATGTTAAGGTCGCGTGAGCTTCTTAACGAGAGATGAGTAATAAACTGCCACATGAAATTTTGCCTAATTGAACAAGTAACGTCCAATATTCGAACAATCTTATTCATAGACTGAATTTAATCTAAAAATACGATGGGATTTAAAAAACGTTCGCATTCACTACAAGTAATACGTTTTTTACACGTTCTTATCGCGTATTGAATTGATAATGTATTTTCAATATTGTTGTTATTATATATTGTTGTGACTTGACGAATAATCTTCTTTGAAATATCAATATAAACAGTTGATAGTAAGTTTACAATACTAATAATTCTTCGTTCACTCTTAATGACCTTAACACGACAGTCACAAACATCCTAACAATAATGTACTGCATATGTAATTTAATATTTACGTCGCGGAAAACGCTTATATTGCATTTCCAGTTTTGTATAGTAAGAATATTTATTCTTAAATCCAATACCCTTTGGAATATTATTTAAACACACTGAGAAAGAAGATTTGTTAAAATTTTCCAAATTTTTAATAATTCGTTGACATAAGAAATTGTGAAACAATATCGATAAAGTTATATAAAATTTTACCAGAAACTAATATTAACACTGAAAATATCGGCAAACTTTTACCAAGCTATTCAATATTATTTTACAATTAATTTTTGTGTCGATAGAAACCCAGAAATGTCGGTAATATATACTACATTCTTTCTTCAGTGCAATAAAGTAAAAATAATCGTTTGAACAGTAAAAGTTAGGAAATGGTTATTTCAAAGTTCTCTTGCCCTCTTCCTTCATTATTTGTAATTAATTTCAGAATCGAAATCTGAAAAATACTGACGTTTTTTATAAAAACAATTAAAAACCATTTCCGTTTTATAACGTTAATAATGAAATTCGAGATAATTTAAGATATGCTAAAATAGAAAAGCCTACGAAAACCCTTTCAAAACTATCATACAAATTTACTAAGCAGGTAGATTCCAAGTATAGATAAAATTGGGTGCGTTACTCGAAAGTAGCGCACTAGCGTGTATGCGGATGGCGTGAAGTAGGAAAAAGCATTTTATACGAAACCGATAAACATAATGATACGAGATGTACATTCAGACAAAACGGTTCCTCCATTTTCAAATTGAATTCCATTTCATTGTTGACAAATTCATCCGCGATTGTATCTATTGCAAATATTTAATATACAAACTAACGGAAATTTCATTTCACATTTTTATAATTAACTTTGATATTTGGTATCAGATAATATAAACAAAAAGAGAAAGATAAATAGGAAACTATGTGAAATATCGTTTTGCTATTCTCCAACTTGTTCGAAGTATTTTTTGCTTCCATGCCTAAAAATACACTAATAAAAAATAATGGCACTAACTATATTTTTACATTTACATTTATCACAATTATAGTTACATTTACTATGATTTTCTTTTATATTTCTTTCCATTTATATTAATGTTGATTTTAGTGTGAATTTCCTTTTAATTGATTATACGGAGAAGGCAAAAAATTAATTTACAACTGTAAAAAGTGTATGAAAAAGCTGTTCCTACTTTTTACTCACCCTAAACTTTGTAAAAACCAAAAGAAAACAAAAAAAACAATGAATTAATAGTATAAATTTTATTGACACTTCATCACAATTTGTACACTAACTAAATTAATAGAAATTAAAAGTAAAAACAAATTTAATAGTAAACGTAACTATAACCTACGTTCAATTCGACATACATGCAACTAACCGATGTAGTTAAAATTAATTATATTTTCTCTGAATGACATATTTTAAATGGTCGCGTAAACTACCGTTGATAGTTAATTTGTCCATAGATACGTGTCTGTCGCGTCCGTATGCGGAGAATCGCGAGCTCCAATTGATTGCCCGACGAGAGTAACCGTAGCAGAAATCATTCTTCTTATATCGGTTTTCGAAACGTTGCGTAAATATTTACGAAATTTTATTGCTCGCGAGCGAACTAGCAGGATCGTGTGTTTACCGCTTTATCTCTCCACATGAAAAAAAGAAACAATATGGTTATTATAATTATCAGTCGCGGTAAGCTTTATAAAGTTTGAAGAATTATTCTAACGGAATGTTTTATTTAATATCACCTTAAAGAAAAACATTCTGTTGTTATTAGTCAGCAATGCCATTACTAGATAGTTATATTAACCACTTGCAATAGCGTGCAAAAGTTGTCGTCTAAACATAATATTGTCAAATAATGAAATAAAACGGAAGCAAATATACTAGCGAGCAAAAGTCATAATCCGAAGGTAATAATTATTAATAAAAGACAGTTACAGTGAAACATAAGATAAATTTTATTGCAAATACTGCTTTAATAATAACTCAAAGGTATAAAAATTAAATATTGTGTATTCTTCGAAATCAAAATAAGAAATTAATTGAAGAACATGAGTATTATATTATAGCTTTTCTGATGTATTAGTAAACATAAATTATGAGAAGGAACAACATAAATTTATATTTGCTTCCGTTTTTTTTATTATTCGATAATATTGTGTTTGTACGATGTCTTTTGCACGCTAGTGTACATTTTATTAAATGTAAATTGAATGTAAAACAAAAACACAAGTTATGTAAAATTCAAATTTTATAAAATGCGCGTATCTCAATCGATCATGAAGTTAAATAACAGTATACGACAGTATTCAATTAAGTAAAAACATTTTAAATTGTAATCAGTTTTATTAAACAGCCAAACATCATTGATTTCGGTGAAACGAAAAATTCATAAAAGTTAAATTTCTGTATTTTTCTCGCCATTTTCTTTCTTCTAACTAGCACTGTTGCCATTTATTTTACAATTATAATTTTTTATAAATTATTAGTAAATGAACTGAAATATGTACTAATAGAGAAATTAGAAACAAATAATCTTTGCAATTCATGTTCCGATGGAAATGAATATAACTTTCTATATTCGACTGAATTTTTATTATTAACTCGATTATATTAATAATCCAATTGAATTAAATTAGTAATTATCTAACAAATTATTTATTTAATTACTATTAACAATACTCTAATCAATAAATTAGTATTTAATTTGATCTGACGAACATTGTGATTTAATTTTCAAAGTTAAGTTAATTAATTGAATGTAATACTTCAAAAATCAACATTTATTCTTTGTTTTAATTACACAACTTTCATTTCCCATCTCTCTATCTCTGAAAAGTTTTTTAATTCTGAATGGCTCATATTTTCAGGTTCGATAGAACAACTACACTTTTCTATGAACTTATCCTTTATAGCATGAAAAAACATTATTAACGATAGAGAAATAAATATTAAAATATAATTTTTTTTCTTGCATTATCAATCTAGATTATATAACAATGTAAATAAACTTATTTACAAATTCTCTTCATAAATATATGAATGAAAATAAATATACAAATATTGATTAGTTTTAAAAACAAACATTTTAACCTTGTTCAGTATCTTATACTTTAATATTTAGAGTTAGCATTAGAGAATTTTTGTAGAATTTTCTACATGCTAAATTGAATTCAATTAATTTAATTGAATAAAAAAGGATTCATTTAAAATGATGAAAATATTAATGTATCATAATTATATCACTTACACTTAATGAACGATTAACAGTATTCTGCTTCTGATCGATTCGAACATGCGCTTTCATTTTGAAAGAAGAAGTTGTACTTTATGTTTTCAAAAACCTCTCATGTATTTGAAATTGTAGACTGATTGGCAATTTTAACGCATTAATTTCATCATAACGATGAAACTTATTTAGCGATTTATCACCGGCGCTAGCGAGTAAAAAAGAGTTGTTGCTGAAACAATAGGATGTAATATTGCAAAATGTGATACGATTAGAGAACTGTGTTCTTAGTAGTGGCCTGTTTAGGTGCTTAGATCAAAAAGATAGAGGAACGTTGCATAAGAGATAAGCGTTTGCAGCAGTCGAGGCGTGCCTTTCATGTGTATTTGTTGGCATTTTAATCTGTGTAGATATAACAAAAAATGATTAAAAAAAAGAAAGGAGAAAAATACCCGCGAGAGAAAACAAACGGACAAACAAAAAAGTAAACAATTTTTTGCGAATTGGAATAGACGGGGTGGGAGTTGAAGCAAAAAACATGGGCAAGTGCCTCATTTCCGTTTAACCTATTGTTTAGTAGAACGGATTTAAATGACTACGAGTAGACAAAGTTTGAAGTTGTTGATGAAATTTCGAGCTGCCGGTATTAGAGCGAACGCGCAACAAAAACTAATAGAATGATACTTTTTCCACAGACTTAAATGAGTTGAAATTAAGGGTCATTCCCTTAACGTCACTATGATTTATAAGAGCAAACGACATTGCGATCTCGGTATTCGTTTTAAATAGCAAAAAATTCGTAATTTACATTTGTGGCAGTAACGTATCGCTTTTCAGACTTTGCACGAAAGGCGACACGCTAAAAGAACGATGTGTAACGAATGTTCTTTTTTCTTTTTTCGACGAAACGGCGTTTTCGAGGAACAAATGTGAAAACGCAGCAATTTTTCTAATTATCTGTGTTAAGTGTGTGTGGTGGGTGATTGCGGTTAGTTTGAACAAGAAAAAAAAATTTGTTTTTTTTTTCTTATTGTCGCAATGCAACGCCCACATTGATACAGGGTGCATGAGAGAGAGAGAGAGAGAGAGAGAGAGAGAGATATTATATATATATATAAATATATAAATTAAAAATAGAAGTGTATATCTGTCGATTTTTCACATTGACCGTGAGCAGGTTGCACACGATAAATTAAGTAGAGGCAAGGAACGAACGATTCTTGTACATATTAGCTTTAGTCTTGCCGTCGAAAGATTTAAAGTGTGTGTACGTTTTGAATTTGTAATAATACTCGTTGGATATAAATACTGACCGATCTCGCGTATTAACGTTCTTTTTAAGTATACTTTGTCTTCGTCGTATGTGCGTATACATGCAGAGTTGATTTTTTATTGGTATTCGAAATTTTAAGGTTCATAATTATTTACTTAATATAATGTTCACTGTTCAAAATATTCTACTGAATCGGAAAAGTGCTTAATTTTTCATTGGTTGATAAATTGGTTGATAAATTTAATATTGTAAAGTGGAATTTGTATAAAAAAAATTGTATAATTTCGAATGTATTGTATTTTGATATGTTATTTTCGTGCGATATTATTTTTGTAATTAACAAAATACTGTTATAAATTATTTTGTAGGCTATTAATGGCGATGACTCATGAACAATTAAGTGATTCTATTAAGGATATAATATTATTCTATGATAAAGCATGAATTTGAAGTGATTTTACAACACTTTTCTTTTACATCGGCAATTATAATACAATTCTAATAAAATTTGTAAAATTTTATTGTAAATTTCTACTTAAAAGAAGAAAAAGACAATTAGGATTTGTAAATCATTCAAACTGTTCGATTGTTTATATACTATAGGAGCCCAAAATAGGTACCTTGTGTTGATACTACACGTATAAATTAATAGTTATAAAATAATAGTTTTAACCTAGAGAAAATATATGAATATATATGTATACAATAAACTTTACTAGACAAATAATTGAATTTATATGTATAAAAATGAAGCAAAATGAAATGTTCATGTACAGCCTACTCTGTGACAAACTGGACATTATTCAGTTTAAAATCGACGGATGAATTCGTGAGACCGAACACGATACAAATATTTTTCACAAACACGCATCATGGTTTTAGTTTCTGAATGACATTACGCTCATAATTTATACGCTAACGATAAAGTTAAATTCAATCTAGAATAAATTTAATTATAACATTAAAATTTGATAAAAATCAGTAAACCTTAAAATGAATTTGTATTGAATCAATAAAATCTTAACAAACAGAAGAAATTTGTTATTCCAAATTCATGAAAATATTTACTTTTGATTTGAGTTTTATTTATAAAGTATTTTACACAAACAATATTTATTGAATATTGTTGCGTTCCAGTTGAATTTCCAAACTGCCAATCGTACGGTTTTATAGAAACTTGAAAAATTTTAATAAAAATTAATAAAATACATAAAAAGAATAAAGTAATGGTAGAAAAATTATAGATACATATAGCAATTTAAACTGAATGGTACATACACATTGGAATACATTATGCAGTTGCTATAAGAAATACGGCCTTTATTTGAGATTCACTTATGAACAAAAAGTAATTAAATGAATTAGTCGAAAGTACCGGCCGTAAAGTTTCATTAAACATTTCTTATCTCATTTGAATTATTGATTATAAAACAGTGTCAATTTTATTAGTTAAAATAAAAAAAATAATATATATTATTTACTGAAAACTGTTCTGTATGTTCTAATTATACGTAACTACTTTGTTTCAATGAATCAAAATCAAATCTGAACAATTATCATCCAGTTTGTTATAAAACAAATAATATAAATAAAATGTGAATGAATTATAATTTTATTTTTAAAAAATGTGATCAGTTTTATTGCCGCATTTTATGTGTAAGTTTGAGATTAATTCACACGTGAAGTTTGTAAATATTGCGAATTTCATTCACGTCGTTTTTCGAATCCCAATAAGTTGCAATGATACATGATGCACACTATCGATTGCTTTGCTCAGTGTACAATTGTCATTCTAAATAGATTTGTATTAGTTCATACCTTTACTTGCTATCGATTTTATATTCGTTTAGCGATAATATCATAAGTTTTAGATTGAAATATTTTTTTAACTAAACTGTAAGAGCGAATGAATAAAAGAAGAATGTGCATTAATGTAAATTACTCGTGTAGTCATAATTTTATAGCATGGCTTGCAGAAATAACGTCTCAATCGAGCGACTTTAGCGTTATCCACTTTGTAACTTTTCAGTCAAAGTTTTTCCCGTTTGTTTTGTCGAATTTTTCGTTTGTGATTACATTATTTATTAAACGTAATTTTGAACGTAAGATATAGCGCAACTGAAGATTTATCGAAGATTTTGCACAATCAGTACTTTTTTTACTAAGCAAATGCGTTTTTATATATCAAACAACAGTATTTGCATTAAAATGATTGTTTAAATATAATGGCAAATATATAACCGAAACAAAATAAAACAATAATATAAATTGCTTTGAAGTTGGATTAAAAATACTGACAGTGCAAAATTTTAAAATTGATGTTATATAATTGGTATATATTATAATTGAATTGAATTCTTATTTTCACAAAATGTTTATACAACCTTCAAATAGTACCGATCAATATAAGTAATTCTTTGATTATACATTGTATCCTGTAAATAAATAATAAAACACATTTTGTAAAAAATAAATAATTTCATTTATTTGTACTATTTACAGAGTTAATTATAATTTTGTTCGAACGCCATTAGTGTCAGTTTGCCAGTCATTTTATTATCTCCATTAAATGGAAAATATCAAGATTTGTAAACTCCTAATAAAACACCACTGGTCACGATATCGGGAAGACTTGTCCTATTAATACGAACATAAGGATCAGATTGGAAAATCAGCACAGGATGGTGTTCCAGATTTTTTGAATTGTAGTTTTTAACGTTGTTATTACTTATTTGTGATCTAAAACATAATATATGTTTTATTAAAATCATTTCTGAAATTTTTAAAGAATTCACAAATTGTGTTGTTATAATTATATTAACATTGCTATTCTATTTGGACATGAGTACATCGAATATTATATTACATATTTAAATTAATTAATATATTAATAAATATTAGAATATATTAACTGAAAATGAAGGTAAAATCTGGCACACATAAATTCAATACTTCAATGTCCATACCATGAATATTTTTTAGTGCCAAAGTGTTTTCTGTTTATGATTATTACTAGTAATTGCTACAAAATTTTATAATAAATCAAGGTATGTGGGAATTATAATAAGGATATATAGTGAAATTTAGAAAAAATATTTTAAAGAATTAATAGAAATAATGTAAAGAAGGAATATATAACCTGTTACCTCACATTCACCGATCACAAGCTTTACCGTCAATCAAATATAATAGCAACTATTAATAAATTTCCCTCAGTCTATGGAAATCCTTATGAAGACTTATGTTAAATACCTTTCATTAGTTTCCTTAGTATCTCCTCCATTGATACCCAGAAAGTGCAAGACTTGCTGCTTTGTTGATGAAAGTTTCAGCATCTTCTGCATATATTGTTCTAATGCTGTTCGACGATGTTCTAATACTTTTGGATTACAGTTCCTTACACGTTTGGGAGGAAAAGGCGCAGTGTCGTTTTCTTTCTTAAGCTGAACAGAATGATTTATAATGTTATTTTGTATCGTTTATATAGGTGTCGTCTTTAAATGAAATCTATGATTAATGTTAATGATAAAATAGCTTTAAATAATCTATTTATTAATTGTAAATAAATGTACAATTTATTGATTTTAATCATATATGGAGGAAATACACATTATTGTTTTAAACTTCAAAAATATTTATGTTTCTAATGACATTCGGAAATACTGTTCTTATCGATAAAAACAGTTTTTTATAAATTCATTCATGATATATGTATTACTCATATATATGTCATATATATATATCAAAGAGATGTATGTTTTCAATTTTAGACGTAATTTGATGTTATTATAAAGTCATTTAGAAATACTACTCTGTTATTCATCAAAGCAGTTTTGTATTAAGCCATTCATGATACACATATTACTCATATATATGTATTTAATTGCGTATCATTAATTTTAAACTTAATAAATATTGATATTTTTATAGTTTCATTCATAAATACTCTTATCGATAAAAACAGTTTTTTATAAAACCATTCATAATATACATATATTCTTCCGGGATATAACAATTAAATACAGTAAACATATAGATTTGTAAGACAACTTTATGATAATAAATATTAAATACTTTATCTATATATTTGTTGCCTTAAACAAATATTTTTTTGTTTATATACACCTTTTTTTTAAATTATTATAATAATTTTCAATAGAAATTAGAATATCTTATGAGATCTTAAAAAAATTTGTAAATGTACCCCAGTGGAAATGATTTGCTGAAAAACACTGAAAACCTGCTAAAATTGGGACTTTTCAGCATTTTTCATCATTCATTTCCACAAGGGCATGATAATTACGAAAATGATATAATAAATTACATATGTACTATAATAAAATTTTTTAGTACAAGATTGCATTAAATTTTTATATTTTAACATCTTGAGCACAAAAAGGTTCTGCGCATTAAGATTCCAGCACACTAATTTTTATTGTATTTTTTTCAATGCACATCCATTATTAAATTATAATGACAATTTTTTTAATTTAGCAAACACTTGTTTATATCATAATACAAATCATTACAAAAGAAAAAGTATTAACAAACAAATTTATATAATTGGTATGAATCTAAAAATAAACAAATACTTTAATTTCTATTGTATTGTGTGCAATAATAATTTAACAGTCAAAAATATTATTTATGTAAAGAGAAAATATTATAGAGAATAAAAGACATTTCATTGGGTAATGAAAATAAATGACATGAACGTTTAAAAGTTAAAAATGTTTTTCAAACATATTATGTTGTTAAACAAATTTCACAATATATACCTATTAAAGTGTAAATGCACCTAAAATATTTTGATATAATCAAAAAGTGTATATACAAATTTATATATACACTATAAGCTCCCATTTTCGCCATTCTCATTTTCGTCAGATTTGTACCACCTTTCGTCGGAAATGTTTAACCAATAACTGAATATCGATGGCGGGAAATTTAAACTTGTTTAATTAATTAATAATTGTATACAATTTAAGGCAGGTTACAACCGAAACAACCGAATAGAACTAACCAATATACATGCGCTAAACATGTGCACAATTGCGCCCCAACGAAAATGGGAGCTTATACTGTAATATAAATTATTTCATGAAAAATATATAATCATTTCCGTTCCTTTAAAAAGAATCATTTCTCTATTAAAAATGGCATATAATACATATTAAAGCATTCAAATACGGAGACAATAATCGTCCAAAAATATATCCCCAAATACGTTTTTGGACGGTAATTGTCCCCGAATTTGGATGTTCCGATATGTATTAATGTGTCATTTTTAATAGGATTATTAAACGCCTGAAAATGAAAATAATCTACTTGAAAGAAAATTTCTTAAAAAACTAAAATAACCTTAAATATTATTATTTAATTAATTTATAAATGATAAGCTATCTAATCAAAAAAAAAAAATTAAATCTAATTTTAAAATAAATTTGCTACATAATATTATAAAATGTTCTACAAAGAGTGTTCAAATTTTTATCAAAATTTATCAACATTAAGAAACATTGAGTCTCCACTTACGTCACGTGACGTCAGTACATTGCTTGACGTTAGTTTTATTCTAACATGCTATTATTTAATTAAACGCTACTATGTCTTTATTTTTAACTTGTAATTATTTAAACTAATTGTAAAATCAGTTTTAACTAGTTATAAACAAAAATTATGGAGATTTGTAAACATTAAATGTTTTCAGATTCAATTTCATAATTTATTTTATAAATACGTATAATTTATTTAGCTGCAGTTACAAAAACGCATTATATATTTTAACTGATTAAAAAGTAGTACAATGAAAACCGTGATTTAAAAAATGCACTTACAATTCTGTGTAAAGCGTTAAACTCGCTGTACCGCCTTTCAATAAAATATGTGGCACCGTTACTCGAATCTACCATTTCGATGGTATAAACGTAATACGGCTTGCCTTGCGACACTTCGACCAGATGATATCCGGTGATAAAAACTTGATACATTGCGCATATCACTGTATTGCAAAGGACTCGTCACAATTCAACAACTTCACTAAATAGATTATATTCGCTAAATTAATGTCAATTTGGCAGTAACTGTGTGCAACGAATATCATATAAAATACGAGTAATGCACACACATTTTATATATAATGAAGGTTAATTCTTCATAAGTAAGTATTAGTCGTTTCATTGTTTATAATAAACAATAAAAAAAATACAATTTTAATGTGTTAACTAGTGATGCCAGAATCGGGCCGCGGCCACTAATCACGTGACTAGAGTTTGCGACTTCGTACAGTGGTCGAAAAAACCCGAAATCAGCCGAACAACCGAACGTCGCCGGCATAGAATAGAGAATGCAGGGCGCTACCTATGCTCGGAGCATTACCCGAAGCTGAGTTTAATCATAAAACTGTATCTCTATCTCTTTTTGTTTGCTAGGTAAAATCAAAGACAGGGAGATAGTTTAATAATTAAAAAAGGATGCGTTTGTATGGATAGAATTATCTTTCCTTTTTTAATTGAATAAATTGTTCATGCTGGAATAAGCCACAAGTTTAATCGCTTGGAGCGATTAAACAACCTGGAGAGAACTGTCTTAAAGAAAATTGTGTCCCTCTTGGTTAGTTAGAGCATACGTTGAGTAGGGTGCGCTCGAGTAGATGAGATTGCACACGTTAAATAGAAATTTGAACACCGTGCGCGACTACGAGTCGTCGCCTCAGCGAACTGCCTGAAAGAAGCTTCATCCGGACGCACCTGAACCTACGAGCAAGACGTTGTTGTTTCGATTAGTGCATTACAGTGCGCGGTCTTTTAATCGCGATCACTTTAGCGAGGGTATCGTTCGATTGCTAAACGAGGACGCTAAATAAAGGCGACGCGACGTTTGCGACGAAGACGCGAGCGAGTGCCAGACGAGGACGGTGATACGGAAAGTTTGTGAACGGAGAGGTAAGAGGGTGGGCGACCTGGGAACGTCGCGAACTGCGTTGTACTCAGCTTCTTTTTCAAAACCTCTACGACTTTTGGACGATCGATCTGGCGACGTTTCGCGTTCTGCTTTTTGCCAGTCCCGCACCCGTGCACTTGACGCACTTTTGGTCATCATGTGTAACGAGAAATAAATTGACGATTGTTTGACGTGCAAATGTTGGGAGGGTCCGAATTGTGTACAGGTGCTTATTAAAAGGTGAGAAGCTGAGATGTTTTATTTTATTAATTAATCTCTTCTTTGAGTTCCTTGTTGTAGTTTTGCCTTTGTTTCAAAGTAAATGGCTTTTATAAACATTGATTATGCCGTCTGGTGTGACTTGAACAATGTTTATTTATGTTGTATACGTATGTATGTTACTGTCAGAATAAATAATTATTTTTAACAGGATTTTGTGAATCGTGAATTTACATTAGAGTAGTTTATAATTTATTGGCTAATCACTTGAGATTTTAGGTTAGTTGAATAGAATATACATTTTGTTATTGATAAATTGATTAGCTTGTGATAATCAATGTTGATATGTATTTCATTATTAAATATTGTTGATTTGCTTTCATTGTAACCGTGGCAGTTTTTATGATAAATGTAATTTTGTTATCGAAATGAATGTTTATTTAGTTTTGAGCGATCAAATTGGAGCAATTGAGTGGTGTAAGTTTATGTTAGTTTTTGAAGATTGTAGCAATATATTTATAACTTAGAATGGTAATTGATTTTATGATTGTTATTGATTGATTTTGATTGTTGTTTGTCATTCATTAGGTTTATTATTTTTTTTCTTTTTTGAATAAGGATATATCCTATTTGACTACAGTTGTGTGTGTATATAAATATATACATATGCATATACATGTACAAATTTATAAAAGTAATGGAACAAACTTAAATATATATATATATATATATATATATATATATATTATATTAAAAAGATCAACACAAATAAGTTATGATTTTTGATAATATATATTTATTTCTAGGTATAGAATCTTATTATTGATTTAATTAATAATTTTTTTAAATTGTAGTTAATTAAAAATGAAGTTTGGATATTGAGCATTTATTTATTTATTTCCAAAAATTCTTTTCGTATTAAAATCTAGAGATGTTTATTTACAATACTATATTTTATACAATTATATAATGTGTATTATATATATACATATATTTCTTATTTTCAATTGTAAATCTGCCAAAAATGGCAAAATTGTTATTACACAATTATTTTTATTTTTATATATTCCTAATATAGGGCAACATTATTGATTTTTAGCACAAAAGTAAATTACATTGTTTATAAAAGAACACATTAATTATGAAAAAAGCTAAATAAATAAGCACTTGGATATAAAAATTAAATATATAAGCAGTTATTAATATTATCTACTTAATGGATATAGTTTATTGGAAATGGTTTAAAGAATTTTATCAATAATCATTCTTGATGTGGTATGTGAGAAAAGTGAGTTTTATCATAAAAATTACTTAAACAGTGCAAATAAGTGACGAATAGCATGCATCCTTGAGGAATTGCATGTAATGTGCTTCTGTTATCTTTTTTAACATTATCTCATTTTCATAAAATGACATTCATTCATGATTTTCATTTGGGATATTTATTTATTGTGAATGACAACAAGAAATCTTAGTGTATTTAATGTGTTGTTAAATATTGCAATAATTTCAATGATTAATAACATGTTTTCAAACAATATTTAAATATATCGAAGCTATATATATTTTAATTATTGTCTAGTATACTTAGAAGTATATTTAATTTTTGTATATATTCATTTATTATTTTAAAGTTTTAGAAAAAGTAACTGACATTTTATAATTAATATCTTTTATGTTTCAGTGCAATGAATCGGAGGTTTGGGCACTGCAACTATGATGGCAAGATCGCAGGACTATATGATCTTGAGGAGACACTGGGCTCTGGTCATTTTGCTGTGGTCAAATTGGCTCGACATGTCTTTACTGGTGAAAAGGTGGCCGTAAAGGTCATCGATAAAAGTAAATTAGATGAAATATCTAGGGCTCACCTTTTCCAAGAGGTATTTATTTTTAAGCTGTGAGAAAAATTTTATCAAATATATACAAATAAAAGAATATTCAAAATAATAGAAAGAAAAGAAATTTAAAATATTACCATGAATTATCATAACATAATATTTTTTATTAGTATAACAGACATTTAAAACCCTTTTCAAAATATAAAATTAATTAAAATTGTCTTACATAGTTGTAGTTGTGATTTTTTTCATGAAAACTTTTATTGAATAGTGAACAGTAATGATTATTCTGTAGAAAACTTGTTTGTTGTTTCTACTTGAGTTATCTGATACTTTTAATGTCATAAAATCAATATTTTATATACATTAAACAATGTATATAAATAGATGTATGTATGAATATTTTTCAGTATTTTCCTGACTGCAAGAACATTTTACAATTTATAATATCCCACGAAAAGTATTAAAATTAAACATGACACTAGGACATTTAAAAAATTATATGCAAGCATAAAAGAAGCTCTTTAGTTTTGTATGTTGCAGAATTATCTAAATTTCATTATACATTCCAGAAATTTGCGATTTAAATCTTAACAAAGAGTACAAAGTACAACTGTAAACCTAAAGAAATTGTTGCAAAAATAAACTTATTTCAATTGAAATGATGAATATTTACAAATAGACATAATGATAAATATTTGTTTCTTAATAGACATTGTAATTTTATATAAATACTTATGCTTATAGTTTAATCAGCTTCAAGCTAATAATCGTGACCTTGCTTTTAAAAACTTAAAGCTTGTTTATAAAGTGATTAAAGTGTAAAATTGGTTTAAAAGTTAATTTCATTAAATCAGGAATTGATATATTGTTGTAGAAATTGTGAAAATGGGAATTGAAAATCCGATTCTCTGTTGTATTTTTGATTAATTTTTTAATGTACTGTTTGTTCACAATGTTGAATTCTAAAATTTATTGGGAAAAACATTAAAGACTAAATGTATTTATTGTTAAATTAAATTTAGTCGATTAATTGTGTTTTAATGATTTATAATTGTGAATAATTATAACTTTAAATTCTGAATTATTTATAATTAATTAAAAAGGACAAATTATATTTGTTAATAATGCCAAAATAAATGTAATATATAGGTTGCTCTTCTCATAGAAATAATAGCTTTTAATTCAATCAGTTATTTAATCCTTATAATATCTTACGCTTGGATCTGTTTTGTAAATATTGATTTTGAATATTAACAATTTTAGTACATAAGTTTAATTATTACACACCTTGGTGTAAGCTTAAATTAACTTATTTTACTTTTATTTAAGAATGGATTATTTTTACAGATATTAAAATATCATTTTATCTGCATCAAGGTTCATATATTTGATTTTTTCTGATTTCTGGAACTGAATATATTTTCAAATATTCCTTGTGACATACATTTTTCATGATGTAATCTTTTGAAATGAAAAATGTATATATAATAGAAATTAAGCAATATAATATATGTTTAGATTTTTAATACAGTGGAACCTTTGGACCGTTGCACTTCTTGAACTGTAATACAAACATCTTTTTTATTTCAGTCTAAAGGTTTAATATAATAAAAAAAAAACATCAGGACATATGCGTGTCCTACTATATATATTAATTCTATTTTTATAACACTTACATCTTTATATTTATCATTACATAGGTTGTTCCAAAAATAGAAATAGCTTCTTTTGATCACGCATTTTATAAGCAAAAATAAATTATTCAATGTGCGATAAAGTTTAAAATATGATTGATCACTTTTCAAATAAATAATGATAGACTTTGAAGATAGAATTTATTTTCTTATTATTGCTAATGAAAAATATAAATTGATAAAATTAAATGATATATATACATTTTATATTTTAATATAAAATATTGTATTTAATCCTGAACATGAAATTATTTGAGTGAACATTTTAGCAGTAGAAATTACTAAAAGAAAATTTGTACACAGAAATGTTTTTATTCATTGAGAATATGAAAATGAAACCAATGTATGTTTATTGGTTAATTATATATAAAGGTTTTACTATTTTTAGATTAGTTAATTGGAAAATATTTAAATGTATTAAGTTTTTAATAAATACTTGTGTATTTAAATTTTTTAATTCGATATTATTAAAACATAATTATTATTTTAGGTGAGATGTATGAAGCTAGTGCAACATCCAAATGTTGTGAGGTTATATGAAGTAATTGACACACAAACCAAATTGTACCTGATTTTAGAGTTGGGCGATGGTGGAGACCTTTATGATTATATTATGCGACATGATAGAGGTCTTAGCGAGGAGGTAATAATGCACTATATTCTTGAAGGAATCACAATTTTAAAAGATTCAATTTTTGGAAAGTTTATATATATTTTAAAGTAAAATGAAAGTGTAAAAGATATTAAATAGAAAATACAGAGAAGTGCTAAAAATTGTAACTGAAACATTTTTTGCACAGACTTAAATTACCTATCTATGTTGGGTGGAGCAGTGATATGATTTAAAAACAAAATTATTATTAGTACTATTACTGTTATCCTGTACGATACAGTTGCATTAACCTTGAATAATTCTCCCACGATTACATTAATTTTTACAGTTTATTTATGTACTAACATAAAATATTATTATTGCAACAAAAATTAACTATAAAAAACACTAATTCCTATCATTTTATTCCAATTAATTATTTAACAGTTGGCAAGGACATACTTTCGTCAAATAGTCAAGGCAATATCGTACTGTCATCGATTACATGTTGTGCATCGGGATCTTAAGCCTGAAAATGTAGTCTTTTTTGAAAAACTTGGCTTAGTCAAGTTAACAGACTTTGGCTTTAGTAATCGATTTTGCCCCGGTCAGAAATTAGAAACTTCTTGTGGATCGCTTGCTTACTCTGCTCCTGAAATATTGCTTGGAGATAGCTATGATGCACCTGCTGTTGGTAAGAATCGTTTAATTATATAATTTTCTTCATCACACTTGAAGAAAATTATGATATTTAATCTATAACTTGTGTAAATAACAATATTTTCTATATAAATAACTCGTTCCAATGGTTTTGTTAACAATTGTATATAAATAACTTATGATAGTTAACTATTTGTTTTATTCTTTAGACTAAATTTATTTTTATACCATTCACAGTTTACTATATTATATGCTTTTTGATTCAAAACTTATTTTCTGTGAAAAATAGAAATGACGATGATGCAATCAAACGATACAGATTATATTTTTAGATAGATATTTCAAACTGTGTGAGAATTTAAGAAAGTTTAGAATTTCTTGTTCTGGACCAATCCCTTTATTGGTGTAATCAACTAAGAAGTTTAATATAATTTCTTTAGAAAATTCATATTTTGTGTAACAAAAAGCTTTAATTTAATTTATATTTTAGGAAAACAGTTCCAAAATAATTTTTTTATGCTTACAAGGAATTAAAATATATTTTTGAGTAAATTAATTCATTTTGTAATAAATTAAAATGTTTCTTTATATATATAATATATTATTATATTTTTTTATAAAAATAAAGTACTATATAGGTTTTTTTAATAAAAATATAAAATTAATTTTTTAATTAATTATATCTTTATTTTTTACATTAAAAGAGATTTATTTAATTTTGATGTGAATTGTATTTTATTGCAGATGTTTGGTCCCTTGGTGTAATATTATATATGTTGGTATGTGGTCAAGCACCTTTCCAAGAAGCGAATGACAGCGAAACATTGACCATGATCATGGACTGTAAATATTCTATACCAACACACGTGTCGGAGGAATGCAAACAACTGATTGCGCGAATGTTGGTGCGGGAGCCAGAACGCCGGGCAACTTTGGATGAAATTGCCGAGGATCCCTGGCTGCTTGTTGGATCAGAAATGGATCCAGTTGAAGCTTTGCCTTTGGTATCTCGGCATCAAGTTTCTGATGAACATCATAGTCTTATTATCACCAAAATGGTTAATGGTCATATTGCAACTAAAGAGGAAATTCTTGAGTGAGTTGAAAAATAAAATCGTATTAAATTATTAATATTTTAATTAGCATTTGGGATAAAAACAAGTTAATTATTTGTTTTGCAGGGCATTAGATAAAAATGAATATAATCATATAACAGCGACATATTTTTTATTGGCTGAAAGGAAGTTAAGGGCATCTAGGCAAGAGCAGATGCAAGGAGGTGTTATTAATAATTCCAGGAGGTAATACAAATCTATAATTTAGATTAGAAAATCTTTGTTTTATGTTTGTAAATTTTAAAGTAAAACTACTGACTATTGTTTTTAGTTTAAATATATATATGTGTGTGTGAGTGTGTATATATAAGAATGTAAAACGTATATTTTTACTGATCCCAGTGTCGTTAGTTTAGTTAGATTTTTAAAAAAAATGTTGCGTGGGTGCAGTCCTAATAATAATATTTCATATAATTATATTACAGTCAGCAGAATGATTTGTCATCTAATGATAGTCGGGTAGATAAGAAATCTATAGGAGTACTCAATCCAGCATTACTTAACGTGCCTCGATTGCCTGGAGAGTTAGTACAGGTTTGTTAAATCTTCTATTTAACATTTTATTTTTTATTTTTATATCACAAATTCAGATCATTATTATTTTTGTTTTAATTTTAATTTTTTAAACCGAAATAATTACATATAAGACTTAGAAGGAATATAGGCAGATAAAATATAAAAGGAACTGTATATTAATAAAAACTGTGCACTTGAATAATTTTTTAAAATACTTTATAATTCAGTTGCAACGATTTATATTCTGTTAATGTAAAAAAACTACCTATGATTTAATTTGTCTACATTAAAACACAGTTTGCATTATATGCTCATATGCTATTACATAATGGTATTTATTTTTTTATTAAAATATTAAAGCAGGACTATTTTTATTATAGAATGTTCGAACACGAAAATGCAGTATTGTACAAGAAGAAGAAGATGAAGATGATGTTTCTTCATGTTCTGGAAAAGATGAACGGGGAAGTAATTCCACGTTAAATTCCTTCAATCGTCGCGGTTCGAGGTCTGAAGGGAAACTATCACATGTTTTACAAGAAAGACTGTCACAACTCCCGGAAAAGCACGCAAATATAAAAACACCACCGCGTCACGAGGCCAATAAATTGGAAGAAACATTGCCAAAAAATAGTCAAAAACCTACTGAAGAAATAGATCATAAAAAAGGTATGTTTCTTTATTCGCATTCGAAATATAATAGAAACATTTATATTATTATAGAGTTACTGTCAAGTTTACAATGTTTAGTTGGGGTTGTTATTGACATTACGTTGTAGCGAAGATGTGCTAAAATATGGCCAAAATGGGACAAGCCAGAGACACTATATTCAGAATGGAGTGTATTATTATGTTTATGTATGGAGAATTTAACTTCATTTGTTTGTATTAAATATAGGTATAAGGAATTTAATAACGCCAATATCAGACATATTTTATGGCACTGAACTATATAATTTCAAATGTCAAAGAACAGCAGAATGGAGCGCTGTTTGCGTGCAAATTAAATAGATTGCAACTAAATATTTAAACAATAATAATAACGTATATACGTTGTTAGATGTTAGATAGCATTTCGTTTCTTGGTTACACTTAAACTCATCAGTAAGGCTAGTGTAACCAATGCCTTATACGCTATGACTGTTTCAAGAAGATGTGGTGTATATATGCTATCTTTATCTCATTTCATTAGTGGGAAAGATGAAACCATAATCAACAACATCCTCTATTTTGAAATTTTGATATCATCATCTTGAATTCAAATGATTTTTTGATATAAGAACTGTCCTCATTCGACATATGTGTTCTATATCATATCATGTTGTAGACGTAACACTTTGGCTTGTACTTTTTTTATATTTATATATGGAGAATTTAACTTCGTCTGTTTGTATTAAATATAGGTGTAAGGAATTTAATAACGCCAATATCAGACATATTTGATGACACTGAACTGTATCATTTCAAATGTCAAAGAACAGCAGAATGGAGCGTATTATTTATTACATATTTTTATTATTTCAATAAAAAAGTATTATGGCATATGTCATGGGCTTTGCATGGGGGCGGAGGTGTACCCTCTCCTTATCCCGTTTTGACCACTTCAAAGATTTTAAATTTATTATCCATATTTAAGCATTCAAAAGGCTGCTTTTAGCATAAGTAAATGAAATTATTAATATTCAATTAGTATGATTATTGATTTAATATTTCTTTTGTTAGAAATGAAAACTCAACTTATACAAGAATCAAAGACTGCAACAATCGAAAACAAGTCCAGTCCAGTTTGGGGTCACGTTCAAACTCCATTATCGCGAAATAAACATCAACCTGGAAATGCGACTTTTCTCACAGAATCGTCCACTGCGCCAACTCCACTACGTACTACTGTTTCCATTAAAGACAGTCAGCTTCTAGTGCCGAAATACAGAACAATGCCATCCCCAAGTATGAATCGCCTAATTAATGTTTATGTTTGCATATATATAAAATGTTTTATGAGAATTAGACGTTCGCAATTTGGTGCATAATTTTATTTATTTTAATAATAATTTATGAAATTTTTAAGTACTGTTTAAACATATGTATGCGGTTTTGCAGGCAACACGAATGGAAATCAAAAGAACGCAAATTCACCTCCACAACTTACTTTAAATGAAATATTGGAGGATGGCGATGCTGCCAATACTGATGCTTCACTTGAATCGACTTCTGGTCATGTTGTTAAATCTCACGTCATCAGGAGACCAGGGTATTTGAACTTGTATTAAATTATTAATATTTATTCAAATAATTATGATTTACATTGGATAAATTCAATTTTATGTATAGTGAAATGAAATAAGTATTATCATTTTGTATTTTAGATATGAACAAAGACGTAGTAAATTTCATAAAACGCGCACAACATCGTGTTCCAGTTCAGACGCAAGTGATGATGATAGTGAAAGTCGCAAAAAAAGGGCGCATAAAATAGGCAGTGCGGGAAAACCTCTTCCAGCGAGGCGGGATAGTCATGACGACTCTAGCGATTCTCAGGTTTTGATTTTGTTCATAAATGTTTTCTTATTTTATTTACATGAATTATAATATATATAAACAGAACACATGGTACTTTCTGGGATGGTCCATTTTTTAGGTGTAAAAATACATCTTTGATACATTATAAATAATAATGAATCTGCTTAATTAGCTAATGACCCGGGAAGGTTAAAGTATTCGCGAAAGATATTTGCGAAATACTGTCATTTTTATCGTTTTTTGGCGATACCTTTTAAACGGCAAGAGAGCGACTTTTTCTTTTAATTTTATTGTAATAAGCGCGAAAAAACACGTCGAAACATGTTTTATAACCCCACCTTAGGGGTGGGTGGTATGTGGGTCATATGGGTCCATAATTACCAAGTATTCTTAATGATTTTTATCAGTTAATCTGACTTGAATTAATTTGCAGGACCCGAGCGGTACTGGCGGAGGAGGAGGCGGTGGAACGCACAATTTGGGCCAAAGTACGCAAACCTCAAATCGTACTGAAAGTGGAAATGATGGTGGTGGCGGAGGAAGTAGTGATAATCGCGGCGATAGTGGTAGTACCACGATCAACAGTGGTAGTCAAAGATGCAACGAGGGAAATGGACTTGTGTATGGACGGCGGCACCGTGCTGGCCGTCGGCGAACGGGGGAAACGCGTCTGCGTGAGAGTCAATCTTTAAACCGTATAACTGAAGTACAAGAGGCTGAACCTCAAGTGCCGCGTGCAACAGTTACAGCGACACCTAATGTCCCTACGGTGCCACCTAAGTCAGAGAAATTGGCTCCGAACACACACGTTTCCAAAAACCGTGGATTAGGTGCGAGATTGCTACAGGGATGGTCAAAATCAGCTTTTCTGGCTTCTGTCAAATCAAGTAAGTTTTATACTATAAATTATCATGACATACATTTATTGTAAATAAAATGGAAAAAGTGCAGTGGTTTTGAAACTAGAAACACATTGGTGAATCAAACTCTACAGCTAATGGGTGGGCTTTTGAGAAGGATTTTTAGTGCTGTGGGGAAATCGTAACTTAGCTTTGGGCAAATATTTTTGTTAATTGAATATACAGATGAATGAACGAATTGTAACTTTGGAGTTCTACAAATTGAAATTTAACGATGGACATATTTTCAGATAACCACAAAATAAAATCTATCATGAAAACGTAATTTTTTTCTTATTGTAAATTACACGATGAAATCAGATGGCATTAGTGAGGCGACCGTATTTGCGCAGACCAGATGAAAGAGAAATGATCAACGGTTCACGTGTATTGTTTATGTACGTGTTTGTTTGCACGTTGTACCTGAGTAACAATAATTGTGTTGATATTAGTTATACTTCTGCATGACCCCGATGTAAGAAGTCGTGGACCTTTTTCATATCGTGCAAGGATTCACCGTTCCTACTTTTATTATAAAATCTAATTTATAGGTTTTCTCCTTGATGTGATCACTGCATTTAAGGAAGTTTAAGCGGATACGTTTGTATATATTCGATCATATAAATATATGATGAATGGAGCTCAAACTCTATGCAATAATAATGTTTTGCAAATTACTTATTCAGAAGCACGCGTAACTATTGTCATATGATAATTTGTCAATTTTTACGTGACAATAGTTTTACGCATGTTTCTGAATAACTTAATTAGAGATTTCGATAATGACCACAACAACGGTCGAAACGTTAATCAAAGATACATTAATTGCACAATCAATTTAGTCTGTTATACCAAAAAATACGGTCGAAAAAACACATTGACATTGAAATTAATAGACGTTAAATTTACACCCATCTTATATTTATTATTTACTAACATTTCACACGATGTTTTACTTCTTAAAGGACAAATGTGTGTACAAATAAGCAATTAAAACCATGCTTTACATGCACATTAATAAAAGTTCAAATTGCAAAAGGATATTTCCTCATTAGAACTGAATATTTTTGAACATTCAATAATAATATTGTAATATTCTTCGTGAATATTACAATTATATTATATGTTCTGCTTTTTAATATAGAATTAATATTCAAATATAATACTCATGTAAACCATAACGATACATCTACACAGAGACATTTAGCAATACATTTAGTGATTTTAATTTTAAATCTATTATACGAACTTATCCTCTTAATTATATGTCCCTAATGTCTTGGCTTTCATTGTTTCTTATAAATATTTTCCTATTCTTAAGGACAAAATTTACAAGTGAAATTTTGTAGATGTCGTTGTCTTTTTCGCTACTCATTAATTGTATCGTGACTCATTCATCAGTTTAATACGCGCAAAAGTATTTTGCGATATTTTCAAAACGGTTAGAGTTGTCGCACCTTGTCACTAACTGTCATGTCTTTTTCTTTATTAATTGATATACTGAATCCGAAATCCAGTTGCTCACTGTTCGCGCATGATTAATTTAATTTTGTGTCTTCCTTTCTTTATTTATTTAATTATTCTTTACGAATAGAGTTTTAGCTAGTATCGAGTGTTTGTATTGTATTCCTTAAGAGGTTACATGCATTCTCCACCATGATAAATTAATAGAGAAATCTCAATTAAAGTAACTTTTTCCTATAGAAATGTTAATTTTGGCGATTATTAAAATATGCGATGAGCGCACAATAAGTATAACTTTTCCACCCTATTCAAGTAAGGGTAAGTAGTTATTACTACCAGGGTGGTGATTGACTATAAACTTCCCAACATGCACTTCTGATTGCATAATATAGTATTTAAAAAATGTATGTAACTCCTTAAAATCAAACATTTTCTTAAATAGAAATCAACCAATATATAGTATTTTTTATTAAAAAAACATATTAGCATTTGTATACATATATTTGTATAATGAAATTTTTATTGATTTAAGTAAAGTTGTATTTTAGTCCACATTCTTACAAATATTTTTTAGTAAACTAATATTATTCTAATTATTATTCTAAAAATGAAATTGTATCACTTGTACAAATAAAAAGTATAGTTTTGAGCGTTGGGTAAACTGTACGGATGAGCGATCTTTCTTAACGTCCGCAATATAACCAATTTCAGGTTCGAAATGAGATAATAAATTTACTCATACCAAATTTCCACGGTACCAAAGTCCACCCTAGTCAATCATCGCTGCTTACTGGACACTCATGTTGATCACTCCCACACTGATTACTACTCTTGCACTAATCATTCTTGTATCGGTCACTCATTGAGTCTTGCTGATTACTAACAAAACAGAAATATTTAAGATGATTCTTCAGAGTAATTTACATGTTAAAAACACGTTCATTGATTAATGATACGAGCAAACATGACCATTAATTGTCGGAGACCGCAATGGTTTGGTTAGAACCGCGCCTTTTATATCGGTGGGTACCATAGTGGAGCACCGAGCACGGGTAGGTTTGTGGAAGGAATGAAACTTGTTTGTCAATATTTTCGACCACTTGTTACGTTTAGCTAAGTTCTCATGAAATGAGTTGACTAACTTACTGATTCAAAGCAATCTCCTTTGAACTCTTAAAGATTTTCCAATAAATTCGGATTTCACACCCCACCATAAAATATAAATTACAATATTAATTTTTCAAGTCAATACGGGCAAAATGGTGCCATGATTCCATAAAATGAACGATGAAATTAAAAGCCATTAAATCTTGATCTATCCATTGAATCTGTAAAGTATAAGACGAGCTTAAAAATCTTTTAAGGTAAAAAGCAGAGATGAGCTTGGAAATGTTTGAGTGTACAAAGATGAAATTCTACTGTAACTATTCTAACCGAGCAAAATATCAGTTTCGTAAAGTGTACAATCCAGGCCCATAAAAACCATAATAAAGCTACAAGCGTTATCGCTCATCCGTTCAGACTGCGCAGGTTGGTCCCGCCGTGATTTAAAGTTAAAACGCTTGATCCAGGTAACACCGGTCACAAGGACACGGTGAGCTGTACGTCAGTGAGCCAGTCGGCAACGGTGCACCGCGGCGACTGCAAAGGTAGCCGAAAGATGCGCCTGCTCAGCCGGTACTTCGCGGTGCACAAAAAGCTGTGCGTGCCGCTTCCAGGTCTGTTCGGCATGGGTCGACTTTACAAAGCGCGCTCGTGCGGCAACATCGTGAAGGAGCGCACCGGTCCAACCTCACCCAAGTCCATACTCCTGTGCGACGACAAGTGGCGAGAGCAGCGACATCATTGGTCGCAGCAAAAGCATCGCGGCAGCGATGGCGACATCAATCAGAACCTCGGATTGGCCACCTTCGTGCCCGATGACCTCGCGAAGGGCTGTGTCGGTTTGCCCCCCATGTGTCACGTGCACCTCGGCAACGCTTCCAAATGCTGTAGTTTGTGTTGATCATGCCACCTCTTCATCCTCCATCCAGCCCCAACGAAATTCTCTTGATAATTTAATCGTGATATGTTTATTCATTAATCATCAATTTGCGTGTTATTGTCAATTTCCTCGAACGAAACTAAACGATTCTTTTTTTTAAAACTCGTTAAATTTCAGTATTCTGTTCGTACGGATGATTATCCAAATATTTCGGAAGGCAGCTTGTTACGAGACACGTGATAATAACATTATTTGGTATCCAATTGTGATCTCAATCTTCATGCGAAAAATTGGTCGGGTAACTAGTAGAACCGTTATGGGACTATAAGAACTATATCGTTGACACGTCTGGTTATTATTGTTTTTTTTATTCGTCTGATACATATTTATACTGGGGTCTCCGAAGAATAGGGTATATTAATTTTTTGACTTTCTGACGCGGAAAATTTAATCCGTACAGAATTTAAGTACAAATAGAAAAATATTTGAGTAAATGTTAACTATAAAATTCAGGGTTGAAACCTCGTACGTTCAATATCAAAGTATTGCAAATAAACTGAATGAAAATTTTACTATTTTTATAGTAAAACTTTTTATAGTAAAGCTTTGGCATCAAATATTATAAATACTTAGAAGTTGAATATATAAGGTTGTAACGCTAGGATTTATAGAAAAAATTTACTATATATAGTAAGTTTATTTACTCTATTGTTCTCGGTGCATAGAAAAATAATATGCCGCTTATATAAGGATAAAACAACGATTTCTAAACGTAAATTATATTAATTTGTTTTTTTATTTTATGTAAGCGGCATTTTAACGTTTTCTGTAGTGTCATTATTTCTGGAAAAAAAGTTATAATTATTTTTATTTATTATTCGAAAAGAAAGTGAAAACGTCTTCAATGATCACAAGAATTAGCAATATTTATAACCTTGGATTAATCAATTATTTGTATCATACATTATGTATTATACAATCATACCTTTGGCTATTTGTCCAGGTAGCTATTAAGCTTATTTTCGATTTACCTATTTGTCCTTTTCTTTCTTCTCCTATAGATTTGATACAGAAAAAAAGAACCATAAAACTAATAAGAAAGAAATCTGTTTAATATTCTGCCCTTGAAGTTGTATCTAAATAAATATTCTAAGGCAAGTTTATCACAGAATGAAAATCGGATAAGGATAATGACTAAGGACAAATAGTCACATAGAAATGTATTTTTATTAGGACAAATAACCAAATGTGTATTAGACTTGCATGTTACATGCATAAAGTATATATTTTTTTCATGGTGTATCATTTTTCTTTTGAATTAATTTTAATTGGTAATATATACCTAACCTTTGTCAAATTTTATACTAGAACGAAATATTATCTGAATACATTTTTTTGGTAAATTTTTCAAAAAAATGAATGATAAAGAGCTAAAAAGTAAGCCATCTGGTGGATTTGTATGCACATTACATGATTATATTATGAACAAAAATTATTATTAAGTAACAATATGAATGTTACTTGCTCGTATTGAAAGTTTCAGAGCTATCTATATTATAAAAAGCGATAAATATTTATTTTAAAATTAAAGTCCAGACTTGCATTTAGCATTTACCGAACTTCCCATCATCGGGTTTTCTTTACAAATCCAAAAGTTTGTTTGAAATTTTTAAATTGATTCTACATATATTATACTCTAAACTATGATCACAGAGAATCATAGAGAATCGAGAATGTGGGTACTGCTTAAAGAACAAACTATTTATTTTAAATTTCAATAATCGGATTTTCTGCAATTCTCTTGCAATGTTCTTTGTGTAACTCCTGAAGGGTTATATATATATCTATATGAAAGTAATTTTTATTACTAAATATATATATATTGTTAATATATCATTCAATCGGTTCAAAATTCTATGTATTTTAATTTTCAAATCCATATTTTACTCTGGTCCACCTGTATTAGATGCAAAGTTTCAGGACTTTACTTTAGCAGTCTCACTTAGTAGATTAAAAATGTCAGTGTTGCTACCTGATTCAGCAATGACTGCGTATACCTCTAAACCGGCAACAGAGAATGATAGTTCTTTATAAAAATTGCTATACAATGTGTCCGGTTGTTTCGTCGTTTAAATAAAATAATGTAATATATGAAAATTAGAAATAACAGTTTATATACATATAATTTTTTATATTGTTTTCGATTGTAAATTAAATCTGTTACATTTTATTTTAAAAAATTTCTTCTTTTGTGTCATTTCAAACAATAGTAAAATCCTCTAGATGGCACTTTATCTATACATAACTTAAACATTTTATATATAAAAATTAAATTTTTGCACTCAATTTACCCACTTTTTACATTGTTATATTTCACTGAGAGTTCGTTACTGGTTTTTAGAACAAATTTAAAAGAAAATTATACAATTTTCTTTTTTTCTAATTTTCATAACTATTAAATTTTTTTAACTTTTATACATCTAATTATTTAATTAATTCTTTCTTAATAAACAGATATTGTCTATGATAATAAAACCCGGCATTTGCTGTGAATTAGATAAAGAAAAGTGTCCATTTGGTGGTGAAAAATAACTAAACCTTATAATATTTAATTTAATTTTTTTATTTAGCAATTATTATATAATTGTTTATTTTTGACATAATTTACGATAAAAATAATAACATTTGGAATTTGAACATGAAGCGTAAAATTCGTATATATCGTTATTTCAATGTGCAATATAATGCACTATAAAATATATAAAAGTAAGAAATAGTTCTAATACTAAATGTTTGATAATTGGAACGGTTAAAGTGTAATTTATTTGAATCCAATTTCAATAATATTCCTGTTGGATCTAACATTTTTATTTACCATTAACATATTTATTATATGACAAGATACTAAGCGTTGAAATTTTATTTTTTACATATTACGTTAAACTTCGTTATCTACTATATTAGTTTTGAATCCTTTCGCCAATTACTTGAAAGATATCTTGGCTCTGAACTTAGTGGTATACCCCGCGCTCCGCAGGAGACAATTGTGACGAGTTTTTGGGCCGCGTGTGCAATTGAAATTTCAAGGTGTCCAAAAAAAACATATTTTGAAAAATATTATTTTAATATAAAATTGATGTATCAATTATATATTATGTGCGTAATTCATTATTTACAACTACGATTTTATACGTTCTTTTTCATCTTTAGAATTGTAATTTTAAATTAAAAAAAAAGATATGTTTAATTAAAATATTCTTTGATATTTTAATTAAATAATCGTTAATTGTATCGAATAATTTATTTTGCAACACGCAGTATTTAATGTAGAATTTAATTGAACTGTGCGAAAAATACTGTATTTAAAAAATTATTAAGAATTGTTTACTTAAATTACTGGATACCTAAAAAATTTCTGAATGTTTCTTAGCTTAAGAATATTTAATAATATAAATGAATAGGGGATTGTCATTAAAAGATAGAAAAGACAGGGTTATGTATTGAAACTTAAATAACATTATTCTAGGATTTTTTAGCAGATTAATTGAATAAAACAATTTCATTTGTATGTTATAGTTAAAACTACTTTAAAAAAATACTGCTGAATGTACCCTCGGTTCTGCCAAAAGTACGTGATTTATTACGATGCTGTAGCTAGACTCACATGACATAGCTCGATGCTGGTAACATGGCTGATATCTTCAGTTGTAATTTTTTTTTTTCAGAGAATATAAACTTGACTTCCTTTATTTTTACATTCCTAGTTTCCTCTCGTTCTCAGTTTTTACCGCTCTTGCTCATACGTTTTGAAAAATGATTGACATTTGATATAAAATGAGAGAGTGATATATATGTGTAAAAACTAAGAAGAAGTTCTGTTGCAAACATGTAAAAATTCAGGAAGTTAAGTGTATGTATATAAAAATTTTGGATGATGTTTTGTATGGTACTTCGGATGATATAAACATCCGACTTGTGCGATATAGGATGTTTTGTATTCAATTTTTCAACACACTAATATAAACTAGCATTATAACTGGCTAATCAGCGTTTAAGTAATAATAACTTAAGAAAAGGATAATACGAAAAATGTTTATTTAGAGATAATTTATCTTTAACAATGATTAAATACGACATACGTTATTGCACAAAATGTTTTTTATCACTTATCTGTTATATTTATGTATGAAACTGAAACTCGCGGGATCAAATTACGTTTTCAATTATTTGATGCACGTCTGTATAATTATAATGAATAAATTTTAAATTGAAATTTTTTCAACTTAAATGAAAAAGGAAAAAAATTGTAGGAAAAAAATCTCTCCTGCGCAGAGAGAAACAAGAGTGTTAAATTTTATTATGCGTCTTGTAATAACAAAAGATACGGTAAAATGTGTCACAGTATACCACCTAATATTCGATTATGACAGTATCGTAATTGTTCTTATATTCAGCGGTATGTTGCGAGATATTTACATATAGTCTCTTACTTCTTTTTTCTTTTATCTTTTTTTAATCTATTTGTATCAGAGTTCTTTCAATTCAGTCTTCTATGGTAGACTTCAAAGATTGTTACTAAGCCTGGTCTCAGGTTGCTTCTTCCAATAAACACTAAAAAATGAGCTGCTAGAGCTATCCACTTAAAAAGCAATTTTTGCTGACAAGAAATTCACTTAGTTGTTTTGCAATATAATACTGTAACGACATTTGTTTCCTTTGAACCTCTGTACGTTAATCGCTTATAATAATAAAGTTAGCTTCAGAGTCAACTATAGTGCAGTTTACTCCGTGCAATAAATATTTAGAGTTGAGCTGAAAAGTAGATTTGCGGAAATCAATAATGAAAAGAAATAATAAAGTTATAAAACAGGAATACGATTCACATTTTTTAACGAAATGCTTTTCAGAAATACTTCTAATAATCTACTTTGTTTTTTATGTCAATTTTAGTGCAATTATGATTATTTTAAGTATCTTTTTAGTTTTATTGCAACATGGCAATCCGCCACTGTATTTACTACAATTGCTTTTTACAGTTGATCCTAAAATAACTATAAAAATGGAGATGTGGTGAAAATAGTTCTTGATATTGGCAGGAAAACATTGAAAAATGTAAATACTTTAAAATAGGGTGGCTAAATTAATAACTGTGCTTCTACTTGATAAGCATTACATATATTTATGACCGTATACAAAAGTGATTAATAATATAAAATGAACAAAAGTTCATGCAGTACTACCGACTCAAAATAAGAAAACTAAGTGTAATTTCCTACAAAAAAGATTACAGACTATTTTTACTACTAGATATCAGATCTTTTGTTGCGCGATATATATTACCGTATCTTCAGACACTACTACTACACGCATAATGAAGCTTGCAATATTTTTTTCCCGTGCATGAACGTTGTAAATAAACGTAGCTTATCAATCGACTGTCGCAGTGTAAAGTAGCAGTTAGATAAATTTGTATCTTTTTCTATTCAACCATGTTTAAGAGTGCAATGTATTTGTATAATTAGCGTGGAATTTTTGTATTTATCAACGAAAATTTAGTAATTTTTATATATATATCCGAAAATCAGTCAAGGAAGATTCGAAAGGAACGATTTTACACATTTTTAGTTGTAAAGGTTTCTTTCGTTATATCAAATTCGAATTATTTAGGGACTTTTTACACAATTAGACTTTTCAAATATAGAATGTGTTTATTATGAATATCTAACGTAAACACGAGAATTAAATACATAGAAATAATTAACGACCGATGCATAATCATAATATGTCGCTAAGTATTGATATTACATTGTACCTAAAGCTCAATCATCACTTGTATTCGTTGGTATGAGCAAACGGCAATTAATTATTGTTTTGGTCGATGACTATCTCGCACAAATGATAGCATGTATGTATTCTATCCGGTGAGGAAGACTTGAATTCAATTTGTTCAGTGCATTTCAATTGTAAAACTTACATTCATAATCATCATTTCAACCAATTCATGTTAAATACCTGTATTATATTAAAAGAAAAGAAAAGTCATCGTTGCATTAATAATAATATCTTTAGTTTATATAATAACGGTAATTCAATGAAAATCGCAACGAAACTCGTCACAATTCGTGTGGCTCTCCGATAAAACACAATAACTACAAGTATAGCACAATTAAAAACAAAAATCATAATTTAAAGCAAAATTAAAAACACAACTAAGCGTCAATCGACTCAAACTAAGATTTATACGTATGTGTGTATATAATACATATATGCATACAAAAAAGAGAAATATTCAATGCAGTATTGGCCGTAGATTTGATCTAGTCTTGAAAACAAACCTGTATTAAAATTTACAGAGTTTATTAATTATTATTAATATAATTATTCTATTGTATTAATTATTATTATTATTATTATTAATATTATTATTATCATCATCGTATTGATTATATTATATTCTATTATATTATATAGAATTATATTTTATTGACCGAGATGTGTCATAATTGAAAGTCATAGAATTATATTTAACGAACATACGATTTTAATTATGGCACTTCTCTCATCGCGACGCCATTTTGTAATCGACATTATTCGACATCGAAGAAAAATATTTTATCATTTCATTATACATTTCTTATTATAACGATTATTATTATACGTTATAATAATTATTATGATTATAATTATTGTCATTATTATTAATGTTGTAGGGTTTGAAGAATATACAAAGTATTATCGTTAAGGTGCTATTTCACAGTCCTCAATATTCACTGTTTTCTGTTGTATAGTCGAAAGCATAAAAAAGAAAGAGAAAAGATTGGTGTAAGATTTGAGAAAATGAATTATTGATTCTTTTTTCATTGCATATTAATCCTATTTTTTTAGTTTTTTTTATTTTCAATTTATTTGTTGTTTTTTGATGAGGAGGAAATCAAACTTTTTAACGAATTAAATAAGACTTGAACAGTTTACAAAACTTGTTTTCTTTTTCCCTTTAAAAAAAAGAATAGACTATTTTATAACATAACCATAGTTTATTGAATTCTTGTATATATATATATATTTATTTTTGTAATACAAAATTGTACAATCTTTGGAAGATTTTGTAAAACATAAGTAATTGAAAAAACATTCGCGTAATGTTTTGTAAGAAAAGTATGTACATATTAATAGAAATTGGTATAAAAAACAATTAAACGTCTGAATACTTATCAATAAATAACATTTTCTAAGACATACGTATGATGTATAATGTACGTATCACATGCTGACACGTCTTTGTGATTTATACATATTTTATTCTTAAATAATAATGACTTAAATGTATGCTTAAAAATAAATCAGATTTATATTTTTGTATACGAATACTCTAATTCGAGGTAGTTTAATGACGGTTTCTTTTTTATCGTTATTGCGTTGAATAAGGCACACTTGGCTGATTTGGATTGTATGGGGGGTATGAATGCGGCTGCTGCACCTGTTGTCCTGGATTAACGTTTTGTGCATGCTGCCGATATTCCAAATGTCTTATAGCTTTTTTATTATTTTCAACGAATTCCTAAAATTTGAACATTATATGTATTAATTTTTACAAAACACAATGATTAATTTACATTTAGTATATAAATCATTTTCCATTCAGTAATTTCAAAAGGGTTTACTTGTCTAAATTTGGCATTCAAATTTCATGAAAATTATTATTTATTATATAAATTTACCATAAGTCCTTTGCTCATATAATATGGCTTTGAAATTCCATCATTTTTAGCACAGTCTTCACAGAAGCATATAAAAATAGTGTCGATTATCATCTAAAAAAGAGAATATTTAAATGACATGTTCGAATTCTTTCATATTTCGACAATTAGAATATTGCTAAATTACCTCGTATACAGATATAAAGCAGTGGGCAACGACAAAGGCAAAAGCAGCTGCTAATAAGATCGGTAACCAAGGATGCAAAACTCCTGCTTTCTTTTGCATAAGGAAAATCCCACAAATTACAGTTAATGCAACTACGAGAAATTTACCCAAGAACAAAACGAAATCGCCAACACTATTGATAGCAGAGACTCGTAAAATGTTATTTGATAATGCCTGGAATGCTTTTTTACCTCCAGTACAAAAATTACAGCCGTAAATTGCTGAAATGAAATAATTTATTCAATTTAATATACATATTTTATATATGATTGATTAAATTTTTAAATTTAAACACTTTATATTATTTTTTTAAACACACAAAATTTTTGTAACAATTATAAGTTTATTAATATTTATTTTAATATTTATGTCTTAACGAAAAATGCAATAATATGAAAATTAGATATTTACCTGTTTCAATCCATGCGTTTCTTCCAAGATAGCGCAAAGTGGATTCAAAACATGCCAAACAGCATTGACAACAACACATGCAAGCCTTTGCAAAGGAATTCTCTGATTTTTTTACATATTTTTGAATTGCAGATAAAATGAAACGTAGAAATCTTACGATTGCTATAATTATAGCTCCAAAAGCTGCTGTACCAAGATGGAATCTAATCACATTACAAGTACTTCGAGTAACTGCACAGGATAAAAGATATTTGTCTCTAAAAATAAGAAAAGAATATCAAATTAATGTTAGTGGGATTTATGATAATATTTAAAAATACAATTATACATACTTATAACAATATATAATCTTGATTAAATATTCTTATAATTTAACAAGAATAAATATTTTCTAAAGTTAAAATTCAAACTAAAAATGATAATCATTAATTTCTTCAATTATAATTCTATATAATATTAAATAAAAATAATTAACTAAAATATTTTTTATCTGAGTTTGAAATGTTTCAGAATCAGTATTGAAATTCTTAAGGCTGTATTCCATTTAGTTATTATTTGTGCAATTAATTTTTATACGGTAAACGTGTAATTTATCATTTCTTATAAAGTAGATTTTATTGTTTAATTTAATATTTTACCTTGTAAAAAACCAACGTGCAACTGCTCCCGCTACCACCATGTGTTGGCACCCAAGATAAAATTCGCTTAAAACGAAGAGTACAAAAATGTTACCCCATCTTGCTACCTGTTCAATGAATAATAATTAAATTAATTATAAATATATAAAAATTAGTTATAATGTAGTATATTATGCTACAACGTAGAACATTTAATAATGTAAAATGTTAACAAATATAACTTACTTGAAGGATGGTATCTTTCTTGTAGTGAGTATGATTTTTTTTGTTGACATACATGTCGCCTGCACTTTCAATCCACAATGCGAAATATAAAAATGCAGCAACCGTGCCGCCAATTATTAAATACGTCTGAAAAATAATAAATTGATTTTACATTATAATTCATAAACTTTTTCTTAGTCTCTTTATAATAATAATAATAATCCTGACAATTTTATACGTGAATGTAATTTCATAAAAATTTATTTCTAATACGTACGTAAATTGGTTGAAACAGTAAAAAAGGCATTGACTGAACTGCTTTTCCTGCTTCTTTAAACAATTGGATCACAAGCGCAATTCTTTTTCTCATTACTAATACTATGAGAATAATTAAAAACTGAAATAAAAATTTTACAAAATAATATTAAATTAAATTTGTTAGTTAGGAATTATCAAAAAAGATACGCTATTGCAACTTTTCTTCAACTTTTTCAATTATTTGTAACGTTCATATGCATTGAAAAGTAAATTAAAGTTATTCAGTATAATTAATTGGTCATTAATTACCGTGACAATAGTCAAGATGCCAGCATAAATTAAATAAGATTGTACACTTGAATCTTCCCCGGCTACTTCTTTATTATCAACACTTTTTTTCTCCAAGTACCATAACATCCTAAAAGAAATTAACAAAAAGTTTATAAAATAAAAGTATTTAAAATGATACAATATTTTGATAGAATGTACACTTGTTTTTTAATCAAATAGAATCGTAATTATGAAAGTAGAGTTTTGCCCCTAAATTGAAAATCCAAACTACTTAACTAAGTTATAAACTCACTAAAAATATAAATTGTTAGTTTTACTAAAATTAAATATTATATTTTTTGGAAATTCCTTTGTCATAGCAAATACTTCAAGTTTTAGAAATGCTTTTATGTAGTAATACATTTTTGATTTTATAATAAAAATATAGTAGCATTGAAAATTATGAAATTATGAGTATTCTTTGAATTTGTGATAATATTTTAATAATCTATAATATTTTAGGAATTTTCCAGTATATAACTATTGTGTGTAGATTATTTTCCATTTATTAAAAAAAATAGTCAAATGAGAAGTTCATTAAGCGCCATAATTAGTAATGCTACTATTTGTACTGTTATTCGTGTTGTTTTAATAAACTTTTAGTTGTCAGTTAATTATAATTTAATTTTAATTCAACTTTTTTAACTTTATTTTCCTTCTGCAATTTTTGTTTAAAGATTGGAGTACACTTACCAAAGATAAGCGGAACCCGCAATGGAAACAAGGACAACTGCGAGAAGAACAATGTAAATGATAAGGCCCGCAAGAAATCTAAAGGCAATTAAAAGTAACAGGGAAATAGCTGCAATGAAAACAAAAGTATTTAGTAAAACATTATATGGAAATTATATATTATAATTAAATTTTATTAAAATCTTTTGTTATATATGAAATATAACTTTAAACAAGTTCAAGTTCCTTTACTTACCTAAAGCAATAAGGACTAAGTATACTAAATCACCCCACACTACAGTTAAATCTCTGGATGCTTCCTGAAAATAATATTTTTACATATAATAATTAAATATCGTGAAAATTTTCGTAATAACTATCTACAATAATATAAGGTTAAAATACATACGTGAAAAAAATCACTAAATCCTAATTTTTTAATTAGCAAATTAGTAGTGACATCGATATTTTTAGGAATACATCGATTTAAAAATGCCACACTAGAAAATAATAGATGTTGCATTATTATAAAATTTCATTTACGTTTTTTATATAATAATAAATGATAAATAATGAATCCTTACGTGTTGGTGGAAAGTTCTGAACAATTTGAAACACAAACTCTGGATTTAACACCATTAGTACCTACTTCTGCAAATAAATACCTGAAATATAAAATAAAGAATAAAATAAATGTATTTTTTAAAAATGATACAAATCTGATTAATTGCATATACAGAATAATGCTACTGATATATCATAAATTCCTCCATCATATTAAATTTTTAATTTTACTTTACTTTGTTAAGTATTTAATTTACTTTATTTAATATTATTATTATATTTATATATATTATTTGTATTATTATTCAAAATTATTATTAAAATTCCAATTACTGCAATGGATTTTCTGAGGAGCAATTAGAACAGAATTTATAGGATATATTACATAAATATTACATAAAAATAAAAGTTTTACTAACGGTTTATCAGTCATGTCCTTTGCTTGGCAAGTCTCCGGGATTGTAAGTGGTGAATTTTTCCTGCCGCAAATATTGCCGCAATCATCGTAACCCTTAATTACACGGTAAATATCACCCTTTTTATAAGCTACGCTAAGAAAAAATGCCTGAAAATAATCAAACAACATAATGATTTCGAATTATAAAATATTTTTAAAGTAAAGAAATATATAAAAAATGTTTTTGTTCTTTGCAAATGATAAATAATGAATTGCTGCATTATTTATATATGCTTAAAAATAGAATATAAATTAATTAGAGAAAATTTGTCAGTATAAAAAATAAATGAAAACCTACATGTCCGCATAATAAACCTATAAAAAGTAGAAGTGCGAAGATATCGGTGCAAGAGCGTTGTTTCTTAAAAATTGGATCTTCCATGGAAAAATGTTCATTAGCTAACTCTGGTGGGACGTTTGGTGACTAAAACATAATATTATTTATAAAAATTAATATTGTTAATATTAATTTTAATTTTAATATTAAATTTAATTACATGAAGCACTTATACTAAATAATTATATATGATTTGATTAATTATTGCACATTATACATCGCTAATAGGGCATTATATATTCAATATATATCTCTGAATATTGAAAATAAGCATAAATATAAAAATAGTAAAAAATAAATTTTAAATATCTACATTTATATATATATATATCTAATATCTAAATATTACAAATATCCTTAATAACAGAAAATTATTGCAACGTGATAGTTTATATTGTAATGTACACATATTTATTCTCACTTAATATAAATCGATTGCGTGTATGTAAACACAATTAACTTTAAATAAGAATGATTCAATTCATAAATTTAAACTGTTAATGTACATAAGTTGACACAAATCAGTTCAAAATATACGTATGTTATATTATGCACAATGATAAACCTAAGTGGAAGGTGAGGCTTATAGATTAGAAGATAAATTATTGTAATATGCTTTATACTTTAGAAGATGCACCGAATTATTTCCCGGATTTAAAATTTGTTATGTTTTCCCGTTTTATAAGATTGAACAACAGTACTTTCCGAACACGTATGCGATCATAATTAGCTATGCAGGAAAATATTTTTTTCTAGCAATTGAAAATTTTGATTTCGACACGCGTGGGAATAACATGCCTTTTCCCGACTAGTGGAGAAAATTTTACTTTGCGACTAACAGTGACAAGAATTTATATTAATTAATACAAATATTGTCTTTTGTACAAAGTACGCAATAAAATGTTTCAAATCTCTTAATACTAATCAGTTTGGAGAAATATAATATTAATAAAAAGTTAATATTGTAAGATTGTACCATTGGTTGAATTTTGGAACCATCATCTGAACAACACTCGAAGCAGCCCATTATAAAAGCGTCTTATACCACCTAGGGATGGATCCTCTTGAATTACACTTTAGTTTATTTTGACGCTTTACGTCAGAGCATTTAGAAAGCTTGGTTTCTCCACGGTCGCTAGCACCAAAGCCTGGAACATTAAACGGTAGCAATTCAGTGCACAAGTTTGAGTACTAAAATAGACAATATATATTTTTCTATATTGTCAATTATCATCATTCATCTTGAATTTATAATTCAAGTGATATTAATTTAAAGGTATCAAGTTACGATATTTATAATAATAATAAGTTTTATTGTTTAATTATATATTAAATGTAATGTATCATTAAAAATTAATTCATTTTTTATAACTAATAATACTAATTGAATTATCCTAATAAACTCGTTTCCGTTTTCTAGAATATACATCACTTATAAGGAAAGGTATATATTTTTCACAACACTTATTACGATTATTAGTAATATTACTATTAATAGTAATATATCATAAATAACGTTCTTTTAAGACTTAAACATTTAATTTTATAATTTTACAAACTATAAATTTTATTAAATAATTATTATACATTATTTGTCATTTGTCATTTATTACCTTGTTTAATATTTAACATTATATTTGTTATTCATAATTAATTTTAATTATTTATTAATTTATAATTACTAAATTATTAATTCTAACTTTTAAAGAGTTAGATTTAGACCTTACTTTCGCCATAAGTTGTTTTATTTAAATCGACGATAAGTGAAATTCATTTAGAGAAATTTATCTTAAACATTAAAAAGGTCATAAGCAGCATTCGCATACTAATAATAATGACAGCCATTGAACTATTCTTTTATAATTGTTATCTGGGTAAATTACGACCGATGAATCGATCAAACTGACTCACTGCCTAGCAACCAAACAATTTTTTTAAAACTACTTCCCGTTCTTATTATCCTGTTACTTCCTTGTCACTTATTTTTGCATCGATATGTAAAATTATTTAGCAAAATATTTTTTTGTAAACAAAATAAAACACATATTAATATTGCAAATAAAAATAACTGCAATAATATAATATAGAAATTGATAATACGTTTCAAAAAACCATTTGCCTAATACAAATCCATTAAAAGACAATATTAGTATTTTTTGTAGAATGTTAAATGCAGTGTAACTAAATAAATAATATTTGATGACTTCTTCAAAAATATTGCGGGCTTTCTGCCTTGAGAATAAAAATAAAGCAAGTTCATTCCCTCTTAAGGTCGTTGACAGATTGATTTGGGGTTCTGAAATTATTTATCTACCTTATCTTATTTGCCGAAGAAAAGACTAATGTGAATAATAATTGATCACTGTCAGAACAGCTTATTACAGATCATTTTTTAAATATCGGGGGTAACTGCTACTAAATTGGACGCATCTAAGCCGCGCCCTCCTATATTCTCGCACGTCAAAGCAGTGCTGAATTGGTTAGTCGAAATACCTTACTCCATTTTGTTTAATAAAACAAATATTTGCATATATTAATTGAATTCACAGATTGTATTATACATAATTATAATGCACTGCATTATCTAATTATTATGTAAATATAATATTACGTTAGGAGTATAAATAAGTCTCCACAGTTATAAATACAAAATTGACATTCCTATTGACTATAAACGATGTGAAATAACTTATTAAATTACTTATACAGTAAGTGCAAGTTCTTATTGTATTTGGCATGAATTTGCATCCAATAATGCTTCCAATTTTGCACATTTCTTTGTACATTTTCGGTTTTCCTCCCATTAAGTCCTTTGTTTTCAACATAAAACTCACATTTCTTCAACTTTTTCTTAAACATTCACAACTTTTCTTACTTAAGCCATTCTTGCCATAAATGACGAGAATTGCAATATTGTTATTGTTGCGATGGTTTGTTTTTCGAAAAAAAAGCCTTTTTCATTTTTGGCTTTGTTCCATTGTTCAAATGTTTTGCGCTAATATATACAGCACTGATCCTTTAGCTGTCACACTTGATAAAATTAATAGCGTATACACCGATTCTATACCCATACATATTAAGAGAAGAATCTTTTCCCTTTTGCTCTACCGCTAAATCGACACTCCTCTGTATGTGGATGAAATATTTTTAACTACTAAATTCGAAATATTTAAAGTTATAAATGCACAATATTTAAGTAATCAATTTATCTGTTTGCATAAACAATTTTTCTTTATCCAACGTCAACATTTGAAACTGTTTCGAGATAAACTGTCAGATTAACAAAGATCGGAATTACTCAGTATCCTGATGTGAAGCGAACTCTCTTTTGTGATCAGTTACCAGAATCTCGGTTTTGACTCCCTATACTCACTTAGACAGGCAGAACCAAAAACAATCGTATCAAGTGGAATAATTGAGAGTTCACTTAGCAAAAATTAATGGAACTCACTTTTACTGTTTTCTTGATTGCCCCTTGCCGTCAACTTTGCTAATCTATTCTGGTTGGTTGCTAGTTTGATACAGCACACTAACTATTTGACTAACTGACTTTCGAAGAAGAATTGACTGTGACAGAATTACTTCCAACACTGGCATACAAACATTAAACACTGCTATTTATTAACAATTATAACATTTAATTTGAACGTCATAGTTTAATTATTACACATCTCCTAAATCATAAAAACGTTGTAGTTTCCTATGGCGTATACGTGATTAATTTGCGAAATGATTCATTTGTTCAGTTCACCTTTTTCACTATTATCTCAACGAATTAACAAAGCAAACCGGATTTACAATTATGGTAATTGAATATAAATAAAACTGAACAGTTTTTTAAATATTTAACGTATAATATTTCCTTTAAAAATATTAATCACTATTATAAAAATTGTTTACCTAACCGATAAATAGCCCTACTGAATCCAATAAGTTGTAATTTACTATTTTCTAATAATACTCAATTGGTGTTTACCGTTTAATTAATTAATTTGCATACTTTATTAATTAAATTGCATGATATTAATTAACGCAATTTCTTTATCGACAAAGTGTCAATTAAATAAAATGAATTTGCACTATAAAAGTATATAAATATTATTGCACCAACATTACATGATACTTCGTAAAATAGCACAATTATTTATTCAACGTCTTCTTCCGCCTGTCATCGATGCAAATTAATTTTGTTTTAATTAAATTATCCATTCATAGTTAAAGGTATAACAAGCATCACATTCATATTGCGACAATATATAACATTTTTCAGATCGTACGATCTACAAAGGTAACACGAGAACTAAACAGAAATGCTTCAATATTAATCATTTCGGCCTTGTCAATTATAGCAACACCTGTCAGTGTAACAGAGACAGCGACCGAGATGAGGTCCAGATGCATAAACTGGCACAAATGCTAAGAAGCTGGCATTTTCAATGACAAGCTCCGCGACTCTCAAAATTAGCGCCGACAAAAGGAGGACAGCTCGTTCGAAGCGATTAAATAATAGTTGCGCTTTTCTAACCCAGTTTCGAGCTTTGGACTGAAGTAGTATGTTTATGTCCCGGTGAAGAATTACGTGGAAATGACGCTGTCGCGTGTCGATTTGCCACGATTCAACGATTGATAAGTCTACGTTTGTTATGGAGTTAAGGACCCGGAATCGCACCACTGGGCCATTCCAATTCCATTCTTTTCTCTACATTTTACTTTCTTCCCTTACTTTTACTGCGACTGCAATATTACCGTATTTGTACGTTGAGAAAAAAACCCGTTAATTATTACTGTACCTGCCCCAATAATCTAAAGCCGTTATGTCAGGAAAAAAAAAATACCGATTTCCTTCGAAATGTAATATTTACCTCCATAATGATTACGAAGCGATTCTTAAACTTTACTTTTTTTTACGCTCTTTTCTGAATAAAATTAATGAGCTGTGTGCATTAAAAGAAGAAAATACTACACTTATTTTTAGTATAAGATTATTCATTTAGCATCATACGTGCAACATATCGAAATTTATTTGTTACTTTAATAGAATTTATAAAATATCATCATTACAATTAAGAAATCAATTTATTAAAAACAATAATACCCTGTATACAAAATAATTGGTTCATGACTAAGTAACATCTAGCTGACTAAAAATAAACATCAGTGTTCTAAAATGGTGATAACAATTTATTCAATGAAATTTATGAAAACAAAATAACCAAAGTGATATGTTTATTCGTCTCTAGTATTCTGGAATTTTGCTTATTTGACGAGTAAGTATGCGCATCCGAACATAGTATTTGAATCCCTATCATGAACATATACTAAATCATATACATGAACATATACATGAAGATATTTAAATTTTTGATGCTGAGGTCATAAATGCAACTGAATTATTTAGTAGATTTTATTTTATATGCACATTATACCGCCAATAAAGTAATCATAAAATTAGAAAGTCGGATTTTATCATTCAAAGTTAGTGTATTGTAAATCAATTCTTTCAAGTGTTAATGATTTAGTAATATCCAGTTATTTGTTTGTTTTTATAACTGTCAGGTTGATATAATGAATAATTTTTTTTGTCGCCGAATGTGCATTTCGTATTAACTTAATGTTAATTGTTTATCTTCACTATAAAACAAAGTAAAAATGAAAAGGCAAGAAATCGGGAACAAATCGAAATTGATCAAATTTTATCGACATCCTTGGGTTCAGAATGTCTAGAATTCCGATATGGCACTCGGTCAACAAAATCGAAAGACTAAAGTTTGTAAGTGCAATCACGTACGACGCGTTCCTTTTTTTTTAGATATTTTCTATTCAGAGAAAGTAACAGAATTACAATAATTAAGCAAAGAATAAAATATTAGAAGATTGTGATTCACTTTTTTTTAACTCTTCGTTGATTTCATTAATTGTCATTTGTTGCACACAAGTTTCATTAATGAAAATATTTTACATAAATCATACAAAATTCTTTTATAATGAGTTTCATACTGTTACAAAATTATATTATTATTAATATAAAAATAATATAATAATATAACTATCAACTCCTTATTAATTCCTGTTTTTCGTAGCAATGAAATCATGAATGAATAACTATATTTAAATGCAATTAATTATAAAATGTTGTGGTATATTTTTAAAAATAAATTTAATTATTTAAATTTGAAAAAAATTAATTAAAATACTTTCTTTATTTCAATAAATCATTATGCTAATTATCTGATTATTACATTACATTATATGTAATATTACATTACACTATGCTATTATCTGATTATAGTGTACTTATACCCTTTTATCTTATTTTCTACACCTCTGGTGACGAATATTGTGTTCACTCTTATTAATCCAGTAATTGTCTTGTAATTCTTATCAGTGGGAAGACGCACCCTATTAAATATTATAACGTATATGCCAACAAGTATTGTCATACTTATTCACAAGACGTCGATTGTTACAACATATCGCGTGTTATTTTTACATTTATTATCCTACAATTAAGTTAATGCATGTTCAAAAATTCATCAAGTCGTTAATGCGATCTCAATTATCTTGAATCGCGCACGCGATAGCAAATGTACAGGAACTTTTGTTTTGCATTATTTTGTTCGAACTTGAAGATTGTTTAATAAAATATTATATCTAATTAATTTAATTAATTGAATATAATACAATACAATTAAATTTCTTAGGGCGCACAACTACATAATTGATGCATTTAATTTAATTTTTCATAACACTTATTTCATTAAAATATGTGTAATTGTATACCAATTTTAATTTTAGAACAGTATAATATCAAACAATTCGTTTTTTTATGTTACAATTCCAAATGATAAATGTTAGTTTAAAAATAACAAAGAATTTTGTTAGTGCTAAGATGAACCATTCCACGAATAGAATAGAAAGGCACAGGTTCAACACGCGTGAATAAATGTTTGATTAAAAGTTCGGCTCTACTCTTATTATGAAACCTGATAAATGAACTGCGAAAGCAGATAATAGCAGAGTGTGAACGAGCCGGAAGTTCTCGTTTATTATATTCGCAAGATTTAATTTGTACGTATTGTATTCAATAATTGAGTTTCTTTTAAACAAATTATGTGTCATTTTAAAACTACAACAATTTAAAGGCAATTATTTAGAATTTTATATTGACTCAAAAGGTATTTAAAGACATTTAAACAAACTCATTTGATTCCGATTTAAATTGATTTTTCCTCGCAATTATGTTACGCATAATAAATAGTGAATTCATTGAATATTAACAGAAAATTCACAATGAATTCTCATTCTGTAAAATTCTATTCTTTTGGAATATGTTTAACAAATTAATTGATTGTTTCTAACACATACACTTTCTTAAATTCTAATAAGCACAATTAATTTTATTGTTTCTTAAGGTAATAAAAGGAGGCAGTACTTTCGTAGTTCGAGTCAGAAATAAAACTTCTCGTTATTAAGAGAAAAAAAATTACATATAAAAATACACATAATATTAATATAACATACATATTATATATTCATATAATATTTTTTTCATTCATTCTTTCATTTCATTCATTCATATATTATTCATATAAAAATTATTTTTATAATTCAATAAAATTAAATAAAGATATATTTAGAGTGCGTTTAAATTTATCCACTACCCAGGTAGAAATGAAATCGGGCATGCCCTATCACCTATAGGGCCCCAATGGGGCTGAAACGTGGAATACCTGAACAACGGTTTCCTGATTCGAGCCCTATAAGGGACTAACCAGGTACACTGCATTTGAGCACGTAATATGGCGTCCAAAGCTGGCCCAAGG
>JABFPN010000363.1:0-50716 GCA_022817305.1 Leptoteleia sp. ZL-2020 | reverse complement strand
TTTGAATACAAAAAATATATACGGTGGTGTTTTCAAATACGCGTGGTGCTTTTGAATACCGTATTCAAAGTCACATCTTACAACATGGTGTTTTTGAATACAGTCCCGGGTTTTTTTGATAACTACGGTCCTGATTCCAGAATCGTTAGTTTAGTTAGATTTTTAAAGAAATTATGGCGGGAGGCGCAAATCCATGGGAAATACAATTTTCATTTGTTAATTTTAAATTTCCCACCTAAATTTTAAAAATATTTTAATTCAATTTGATTTCAGGGACGTACCTTGACATACAAAAAGTGGTGGGTACTCAAATACACCACCTGCAATCTTTATATATATATATATATTATTTATTTTCTTATTTATTTAAGATATCAATAACAAATGAATAAAAAATAAATAATTATGTCAAAGTTAGATTTACATATTTTTTGTAATTGATTTTTATACATTAATATTTAATAAAATTAGTAAATGTTTAAGTATAATCAAAGTAATTATTAATAAAATGTTTGTGCGTGATTTTTTTCAACTTAAATTAATTAATTAAATATTCTAATTTTTATACAATATAAATTTTATATGACGAAATGAAACGTGATTATACTTACATATTATATATTAAAGTATATACCATTGTTTATAATATTTAAATATATTTACATGGTCCATTTGAAATAATTAAATAAATTGCTTTTTCAGCACTTTTGAAGGACTTGTTAGCAAAGAAACCATCTGAAACAGATGGTGTGGAGTCGATTATTATTATCGATGGGGCTCCCCAAGTTGAACCGGAGCGTTTGGAAAAATTGCAGTCGGTCATACATAAAATTTACAGCAAATTTGGTACAATTATTAACAAATATTATCCTCAGAATAGTAATGGTATCACTAAAGGGTAAGCTTTCAACTTTATCATTAAACTTCTGATAGACTTGTTAATTTATCATTTTATTTATAGGTGGAGAATTTAAAAATAATATATAGTTGACCCATTAAAACTGTTTATAATCGAATTTTGCAATTTTTAGAGAAAAGAACAAAACTCGTATAATTAATTAAAAATGTAGCGTTTCAGTACATGGATTTAGGACCCTTTTCATGCAATTCAAAACGTCATGTTATATTATTAAACATTGTATTAAACCTAAAAAAAAAAGGTTAATATAAATGTTATGTAATTCAATGATTGGTAAATGCAAGGAATACATTTTTTTGTGAAGACCTTTATATACTTTAAAATGCAAAATATTTGAAAGGATTATATTTCAAAATAGTTATTAAATTTATGGTTTTGTTTTTGTTTTTATTATTTCTAGAAGAGAATAATAAACTTTATCTAGTTTTTTTGTACTAATAAAGTTTATTGTCTGTAAATTTAGTGTTATTATATTCCTTGCATTAACTAGTCATTGAATTACATAACATCTATATTAATTCTTTTTTTTTGGTTTAATTCAATGATTAATAATATAACACGACGTTTTGAAAGGGTCCCAAATCCAATAACTGAAATCCAAAAAATATCATACATTATTATCTTATTCAAGTTTTGTTATTTTCTCTGAAAATTACAAAATTCGAATATTATAAACAGTTTTAATGGTTCAAGTTTAAGTTGATTTTAAATTCTCCATATACAATATAAACTTGAACATCTTTAAATTGATTTCTTCCTAATACTTTATTATTTTATTAATAATAATAAAAAAATTATCTCTTTGCCTCGCAGAATATTTCAGAGTAAAGAAAAAGATCAATTTCAGATTATTCAAGTCAAGTTAAAATTGCTTTTTATTGAGTTAAAAACTTTGTTTAATCATAAATAATATTTTGTTTTACCACTTAATTATAAAATTGTTAATTTCTCCCTTGTCAGGTACATTTTCTTGGAATACAGCGACCCGGCAAGTGCATTGGCAGCTGTTAAATTTGGCAATAATTACAAGATCGATAAGCAGCACACATTCAAGCTTAATTTATTCACTGATTTCAAAAAGTTTGAGGCAATTCCAGAAGAGTGGACGGTGCCCGAGCCCCAACCATACAAAGCTGCGGCAAATTTACATAATTATTTATTAGATCCGGACGCGTACGATCAATTTTGCATACTTTGCGGCAACGGAACTGTACAGATCTGGCAGAATTCTGCCCCTGAGCCAACTTTAATCGAAGAGAGAATTGTGAGACATTTTCGGATATTAAAAGATTCTTTGTTTGTAACGAGTGCACGGAAATTGTCCTGGTTCCGTCCCTGTTTAGAAGACGGAAACCAGCTGATTAGAGGGTGGAACTAGCAAGTTTCCAATGAAACGGGGATGGAAACTAGTCATTTTTCACTCTAGGGTGGAAACTAGCAAGTTTCCAATGAAACGAGGACGGAAAATAGTCATTTTTCGCTCTAGGGTGGAAACTAACAAGTTTCCAAGGGGACTCGGATGAAAACTAACAAGTTTCCAAGGAAACGCGGACGGAAACTAGCAAGTTTCCAATGAAACGAGGACGGAAACTAGTCATTTTTCACCCTAGGATGGAAACTAGTAAGCTTCCAAGGGGACTAGGATGGAAACTAACAAATTTCCAAGGAAACGCGGATAGAAACTAGCAAGTTTCCAATGAAACCAGGGCGGAAACTAATCTATTTCCATCCTAGAGTGGAAACTAGCAAGTTTTCAGGAGACTTTCCAAATCGAACAGAAACAGGGCACTCTCCTTACACTTATTACAAAAAATAGTATATGCCCTAGGGATGGAACGACGATTAAAAACACTCATCCATAATTGCTGTCGCTCCATCCTTGGTGCATAATGTACTATTATTTCCCTCCTCCCCTTCCAATTAAAAACAAATTCATTTACTTTCTTTGTTTTATACATAGGGTTGCACTGAAGCGTTCGTAAAATGGTCTCCACTCGGGACTTACATGGCAACATTCCACAAACGGGGTATTGCTCTTTGGGGTGGACCCAATTTTGTACAACAAAATAAGTTCCCTCAACCAGGAGTCGAATGCATCGATTTTTCCCCTTGCGAGCGCTATCTTGTGACTTATTCGCCACGCGTAGAAGAACAGAGAAGACTCGTAATCTGGGATATTATCAGTGGCCAGGAAAAGCGAAATTTCGTACCAGAAGGACCAGCCATCTGGCCGATTTTCCGTTGGTCAAAGGATGATAAATACTTTGCTAGGATAGGAGGCGATATGCTCAGTATTTATGAAACTCCGGTAATTTTTATGAAATTATAATTAAAATCTTCATCCTTGTTAAATTGGACAATTTTAATCATAATTTAATGATACTTAGAATATATTTAAAATATTAAGTATGTAAATTTATAGATTACGTGAATTATAATATTAATAATATATGTTTCTTTTATATATTTACAGTCATTTAAATTATTAGACAAAAAAAGTATTAAGATCCCAGGAATTAGAGATTTCAGTTGGTCTCCGACTGATAATATTCTTGCTTATTGGGTTCCTGAGGATAAAGATGTTCCTGCTAGAGTAACACTAATGGAAATTCCCAGGTATGTTTTATTTTTTATGTTCATGAAATTAATCGACTATTACTTGAACTTGATAGATTAGTGAGCTGTCTTTATCATATGCTTTTTTACAACGTTTCGATCCTTAAGTTTTAGGATCTTCTTCAAGTACAATTAAAACATCAATATTATTTGACTAAATAAAGTGTCAACTTCACACTAAGCTTTGCTTTTTAAGAATGAAATAGAATATACTATTCTTTCTCTTTGTAAATTTTATAAATTTAATTTTAAATGACGATTCATATCGTTGATTATTTTTGAAGTTTCGTCACTAGGTTTTAAATAGTTCCCATGCATGGAATAATAAGTTCAGATATTTCTTATTCAAAAACTTATTAAATTCATATAAAATTTCTTACCATGCATACGTACATGTTTTTATATCATATAAAATAGTTATCATTAATTAATTTTATAACACTTTTAATTTCAGCCGCAATGAAATTCGTAACAAAAATTTGTTCAATGTTGCCGATTGTAAAATCTACTGGCAAAAGTCAGGTGATTACCTTTGCGTAAAAGTCGATCGTTTTGCTAAGCGAAAGGAGAAGACGGAACAGAAGTACACTGTGAGTATTTTTTAATTTTTATATATATATTAACTATTAGTGCACTAATTATGCTCGCATTTATTAAAGTACAATTTGCAATTACTTAATATTGAAGAAACAATTAATTAATCATTAATAATTCATTATAATATGTATAACTTAATATTTTATTTCAACTTCAATTATTGACATTTATTTGATTAGAATTAAATTTTAATAATTATGTGTTGCAGGGAATGTCATATAACTTCGAAATCTTCCATATGCGTGAAAAATTGATTCCAGTTGATAGCATAGAAATCAAGGAATCGATCCATGCATTTGCCTGGGAACCCATTGGTACCAAATTTGCTATTATTCACGGTGAAGTACCAGCCGTGAATGTTAGCTTTTACGAAGTTAAAACTGGCCTACAACCAGTCCTTTTGAGTAAGATATTTTTTAAATTAATTTTGATACAATTCTTATGGTTAATGTCCAATGTTAATATAAAAAGGATTAACTATAGTATAGAACAAATTTTTCATAGAACAAGGAAATTCCATGATATTTTTAGAAATTATAAAAAATATTACAAATAAAAAGAAATAGTCTTTTGCGCAAACTTAAAAGTTTTATTTTATTTGTAGAAAAATTGGAAAAGAGAAATTGCAATCATTTGTTTTGGTCTCCAAGAGGCCAATTCGTTGTTCTCGCTGGTTTGTCGCCAATGGCAGGAGCTCTTGAATTCATAGATACAAATGATTTCACTGTCATGAATTTGACAGATCATTATCAAATGAGTGATGTTGAATGGGACCCAACTGGACGGTAAGTGTTAATAGTATATTACTCAACTCGGGAAAAAAAGTGGTTTTAAGTTGGTAACTCAAGGCAAAGGGGAAGGGTTACCAACCTGAAACCACTTTTGTTCGATATTTTACTCACCGTGAAAATGAAATATGTTGGTAGCAAGGGTAGGCCCGCAGGGCTACCAATACATTTTATTTTTAAGGGGAGTAAATATTTTTACAAGCAATGATTATAAGTATTCAAATATATAATTGGAAATGTTTTCTTGAAATAATTATAGATACGTTGTAACATCGGTATCAAATTGGAAAACCAGTGTTGATAATGGTTACTGGATCTGGACTTTCCAAGGACGAATTTTGAAAAGAGTGAATTTGAATGCGTTCAATCAACTGCTTTGGCGTCCACGGCCGCCAACTCTTTTGACCACAGAACAAATTAAAGAAATCAAGAAGAACTTGAAGAAGTATTCTGGTCAATTTGAAAGCAAAGATCGCATGCGACTGACCAGAGCTTCTAAGGTTTGTATATATTATATTTATTTAATCCCCTTAATAAATAAATATCGTACTCAGCTGGAACAAAAGTGGTTTCAGGTTGGTAACTCTTCGCTTTTGGCTTGGGTTTACCAACTTAAAACCACTTTTTTCCTCGTGAAGTAATACTCTATTATTTGTTTTCACAGTAAAATCGAAATTATTCAATCTAATAATATTTGTTATTAAAAAATAAATAAATTATTGTTTAATAGTCTCAGTATTTATATTTTATTTATTATTAATTTGTTTTTGTAGGAATTGATAGAGAAACGATGCGCTTTAATGAAGAGCTTTGAAGAATTCCGCCAGAAGAGATTAGAAGAATGGAACAATCAGAAATCTGAACGTATAAGGCTTCGAGGTGGTAAGTATCAATCGAAAATAAGTATTTTTCCATTTAAAGTTGCCCAGAAATACTTTATTAAACAATATCTATATTTTAGGTATCGACACGGACGAGCTTGATTCCGACACGAAGAATATGGATGAGGAAGTAGTCGAATTTTTCGTCAAAGAGGAAACTTTTGTAATTGACGATAAATAAATTGGCCGGGATCATTGATTACAATTACATTTAATAGAAAAGAAAAATTACGACGGAGCTCACAATAGTTCATCGTAAAGGAAACGACTGTAAAATAAACCAGCTCAAAAAGACAAAAAAAAAAGCTTCCTCTTATCCTTTTACAAACTTTTGATAATCGATTGATTAATTGGCGATGGGGCGGGTACGTTGTTTAAAGTACGCGTTCCTTTCGGCAACTTTTATAATTAGAAGGAGGAGGCGCCACTTTGTACAATGTTCAATGAAATTCTATCATGTTCCATACAGGATAACAAAATGCTATATATTTTAAAATAATTAAATGTAATAGTATGATACATTGATAAAATAGATACTAGTAGAAGGAATTCCATTGAGTCTTCGTCCGTAATACTCAATATTCGAGTAACTTGGGACGTAGTAAATTTTTATGTAAAAACCATTACATTTTTAACAAATTTTAATCCTAAATTTACGTAAAAAAATCTCAAAACAAAATACCGAACACTGAACAGAAATCTTAACAACTCCCGTTTATATATCAAACCGCATGAATTAGCAATAAAAAAGATTTGTAATATAAATTAATGTGGTTTACAAAACAAATGAAACTGAGTTTAATTTGAAAAGTTTACAAAAATTTTGTTTTTTATATAAAAATTTGTATGTCATTTTTATGTGCATTACCGGTGTTGTTTATTCACACTTAATGAAATATACAAATTTATTTAACTTTATATACATGAGAAGTTCAATTTATTTCAATTTACTGTCTTGTCCTGTAGAGTACTCGCAATTTTTTCAATTAGAATTTTTTGTTTGAAAAACTGCAACTTCACCCTAATCTTTGCTTTTTATGAATGGAACCATCCTTATACATATTCGAATTCTTAATTTTTTATTTAAGGAGACTCCATATGCAAAAATGACGATTTTCGTTAAAATATTAATAGTATAATAGTTCACGGGGAAAAAAAGTGGTTTTAAGTTGGTAACTCATGCCAAAGGCGAAGAGCTACCAACCTGTAACCACTTTTGTTCGATATTTTATTCGCCATGAAAATGAAATATGTTGGTAGCCCACAGGGCTACCAATACATTTTATTTTTAAGGGGAGTAAAATATCTTTCTTTTCAAGAATTATCTTCCAAATTTGTTCAAATATAAGTTGATTTATGATTGCAGCAAAATAAAATATTAACTTGCAGGGTTTTAAATTTCTATAAAGTATAATACTCAGATCGTGTAACCACATAACTTTATGAGATAATCCAATATAAAGGATGAAAAGTTATGAATAAATAAACCAACTTTTACAGTTTTGAAACATTCAATTATTTTATTTCACTTCGTGTACATGTTAATTTTTACATACATTCGCGCACTTTACAATTCTTCCGTCGAAAATAAACGAAAAGTAATGGAAAACAATAATAAACGCAACAGCTATTTACAACGCCATTCCTAAGTCATGACAAATTTTTTTTACATACTTGCTGTCAAGTAAAATGTAAAATAAAAAACAATGATCAGTTTTGCGATATTGGCATCTAAGTATATAATTGACTTTGGAATACGGCGCTGGTATCGCATTTTGCATCGAAATTTAGATAAATGTCCATGTGATTTCTTTTCTTTTTTATTCAGGAGCCACATTTTTTAATTCATTGAATGTCATTTAAGAGTTATTTCAAGAATCTCATTGCAGATACATTGAAATGACTCAATTTCTTTTTAAATTCAACATTAAACATTAAGCTTTAAGATTTTTGCTTTAATTTTTAATATCCACTAATTGTAGGTGGCGCCACCGAAAAACCAAAGTCAATTTTTGCAAGCACTGACGACATTGAGAGGGAATTTTTTTACTTCAACGAAGTTACATAAGATTTAAGAAAGGTTTACATCTGTACAGAAACGAGGCAATTTTGAATTAATTTGGCCTTAAAGCTGAATGTCTAATGCTGAATTTTTTTTTACATTGAGCGCATGCAGATCAATCTTGTGTTATTATTAATTGCACGAACATTGCAATGGTTCCCTTTTCTGAACTCATAAGTGGCATTTAAGCGATTCTGAAATGGAACCCCTGATTGGAGAATATGACAGCGACACTAGCACCTACTGGCTTCAATTTCCTCCGAGCGAAACTCTCAAAAATATTCCTCTCATCATTCAACTCGCTAATAAAAACCCTACAACGAACATCACATTGTCTAACGCTAAGTCTAATTGCGTCTAGTTGATACAGGAATGAAGAATAAAACGCGATAAAAATATATAATTATATAATTTAAACAAAACTTGTTTTGACCTTTGCACTTGGACCTCGCTTGGCGAAACTTTAAACTATCATTTCTAAGCTAAAAGAATACTCGTTACAAAGTTGGACACCCTGCTTACTCCAAGCGAATACTTCCGGTTCTGGAAACTTCCCCCAAGGGAGGTCCAAGTATATTTCATTTCGTTTTCACGTCCATTCAATTGCAAACAAGTGTTGTTTTCGTTTCTTATTTCGTTAATTAATGCCCTCCCGCATATTTAAAGAGAAAATATTGCTCTTTTTTCCCCTTTTTCCATCGAAAACATTTTATTCTTCAGTTCCATCCAGTTTGATACCATCTTTTTTTATAATTAATAATCATTATATAACGCATATATCTCCGAGATGTTATATAAATTAAACATAAAGATAATAAAAAAAAATTATTTCTGTGTTCATGTTCGCGACAAAAGAACTTTCCTCGTTTTTCCACCACTCGAACGCCACCTTTTTAACATTGTCGAAAAATAAAACAAATTTATTCTTTGGAAGCGCGCATTACGGTGTCATAAACCATTTCTATTTTTTTTTTTATTTCTTTCGTTTTCTTCTTTTCTCTTCAGGTGTAATACTGTGTGAATTTGTATTGAACAAAGCTCAGAGATTTGTCTTTGTTTAACCGCGAAGTTTGGTTTGTATGCTTTCTTTATACATATACTTTTGTATACATTTTGGTTTTTGGCACGTATGTTTTTATAGTTTTGCAATAATTTTTGCTAAAAGTAATGATTGACCAGAATTTACCATTGCTTTTGGCATAGCTAGATGAAACCACAAGTTCAAGTAAAAATTTAGCGCTATTCAAAATTGTGTTATTTTATTTACTCACCTTAAAAATATAATGTATTGGTAGCCCTGCAGGGTACCGACACATTTCACTTTCACGGTGAATAAAATATGGTATTCAACTCGAAAACAGTGGTTTTAGGTTGGTAGCGCTTCGCCTTTGGCTTGGGTTACCAACTTAAAACTAATTTTTTCCTTGTTGAGTAATATAATACTTATTTTCTTTCAAATATGACGGATGTTATTTCATCGATATGTCATTGTCTATTAAACCATTAACGCATCATTTATGTACAAAAATGACAATTTCATTCGAAAATTATTACACAATCAAGTCTTTATTACTTTCTAATTGAATTATAACATGATAATTTTGATGAGTTCAATAATCTGCGGGGATATACCGAATTGTAATTTTATATACAAATAGTAAGTATAAAGTATTAATTTATGTTAATTTAAAATCGTATTTGCAACGTCTACACTGAGAAAAGCCATTGCTTATTCAGTCATAATTTATAGTTGATTTAGGATATACTTATTGGTACAGAAAACATTTCCGTTTCGTGTATTAGAATCTACTATACGTATATAAGAAATTGCTATATCTGTATAAAAATTTACTGTATAATATAGCAAACTGTAATACAGTAAATAAAAAAAATTCTTCATAATGAGAGTATACCCTAAAGTAACTACAGTTTACAGTTGTATTTGCAAATTCTTTTTCCGCGTGTATTAACCGTCCTTCAGTTAGCAATAATTTATTATACACACCTTAAAGATAAGATGTATTGGTAGCCATGCGGGCTACCAACATATTTCATTTTCACAGTGAGTAAAATATCGTACTTAACTCGAATAAAAGTGGTTTCAGGTTGGTAACCCTTCGCCTTTGGCTTGAGTTACCAACTTAAAATCACTTTTTTTCTCGTTGACTAATATACTATTAACTAGGATCGACAATGTGTTTCCGAAGAGCACAAAACTGAATTCCAAAAGCCCTGCCAATGCGTACAAAATAAGTCTCAATCTTCGAATATAAATGATTTCTCTAACATTTAATATAAAGTAATATAGGAGTTAATATAAAGTACATTGTACGCTGAACATATGGTTATGAAGAATTTTAAACTACAAAATTGTTATATTTAATTTTGGATTGACTTATATGTTTCAATTACAGTTTAATCTTACAATTTTCTTTCTCTTCATTACTAGTTATTCGCGTATTAAAAAAGTATGATTCCAAATTAATTATAAAATAATTATTTTATAATTGTAAAGAAAAAAGAATCCCCTTGCTCTGGAACGGAAAATGGCAAAAATTCTGAAACGAACATATGGATTGATTTCAAATTGCAATAACATTTGTGATACAATGATGTTCAAAGATTTTAAAGATCCTTTAAATCTCTTATAAAATGTTATTTATGATTTAATTAATATGTGTTCCTTTCAGATGTTTTCTACAGTTATTGTTTAGGAAGTATTTTGTCTCAACGCATAATTGACCAACTAGGCAGGCATTATCGAACAACGTATTACGATAATGTAAGGAGTTTATTAAGGAATTACACTTCTAACTCTTTTTTTTTTCCCCATGTATCTTCCACTGCATCGATACTTCGTAGTATATTATTCAAAATATAATAGTACATATATTAATATAAATAAATTTTTATTACTTTGTAATAAGTTAATTAAGACTGATTACTTTCAATTTATAAAACTGGAGGTACTGTCAAGGAAACTTAATTTCCAAATCATTTTCCTTTATTTTATAACTTCATATGCGTTAAACATTATATATATATATATGTATATAAAAAAAGAGTTTTCTAAAATGGAAGTGCCATCGCATCGTCTAATAACTTAATGCATTAATAATTGATAGAAGATTCTATCAATTAAAGCTTAATCCTCCCAAAGACCCTATTTTTTGGATATAAATTGAAAAGGAAGTAGCAACTTATTGTTACTAACAATTCATCGATTATAGTTATAAAGAAGTGAACTTACGTTACATAAGTAATTAAGCCAAATTCAGTTCTATAATAATTACAATTAAATAAATAACAATTTTCATAATAAATGTTTCGTTTCCTTCTTTTAATAAATATTTAAAATAAATACTTTTAAAATAGAATTCATTATTGAATAACTTTCAAAAATATTATTTCATGTGCCAAGGAAATTCATACTAATGTAATGTTATATCAATGATCTTGACGTTATCTGCACGAAGAAAAAAAAAATTAAAAAAATCGTGTGTGTTTCTTTGAACTTCAATACAAAATTTTTATAATCTTTTGAAATTTAATGGTATTGTAAATATACCTTCCCGTAAGAAGTTATACTTCAAAAATAATATACCAATTATTTATTATATACTCACAAAGTAGAACAAATTTATACCACAGCAATTTCTAAACTTTTAATTTCCTCGTGCATCTTGGATAATCGTTTCGCAGCACTTATTAAAAGGAAACAAAAACTTTCTCAATAATTAATATTAAAGCAACGCAATTATACTTTTAATATTATATATTAATTAAATATATTAATCACATTGCCTTTTCTGTGACCAATGGTTGTCATTTTTATCACGATGAAGTATTATTTTATAATGATTCAATTTTATTCAACTTTTTTTGTTTTTTCTTTTTATTTAATAAAATTATTTATTATTATTTAATAAAAATTATTTGGCATTAAGCTAATACTGATAGAAATTTAAACGTAATATAAAAAAAATGTATCTTTTTTTCATCATTAATACAAACAAGTAATACATATATAAATATCAATTTATTAATTAATATTAAAATGTATAAAAATCCTTAAAAGAATATGAAAATCATTTACTTTCTCTTGCAGATGAAACATTGCCTTATATCTGATATTTTTTCAACATTATATTACAATGTTTTGAATGTTAAACATCTTGTCAACTTCTCGTTAACGTCAAATAATACTCGATCGTTGGTAACAAAAATGAAATAATGTTTGTTTCTCGTTGCTTTAATATAATTTAAGTCGAATATTTATTCGACACCGCCCGATGTGTTCGCATAAAACTCATTAACGCGAACAAATCAAGCTTGAATTTAAAATAAAAAAGGCTCCGCGTTCAAAAAAACAAACAAGAACTAAACAAAAGAAAGATAGGGGGGGGGGACTGTTGTGGATGGGGAGAGGTAAAAAGAGAGAGGAAGGATAAAAAGGGGGGAAAAGAAGCGCAGCACCTCTTAGACTAGTTTAATATTATCTGTTAGCGTGGTCAACAGTGGCGCCAACGGCACCCTGCTGCGCGCGCACAGGTTTGATTGACTTGAGTTTGGTGGTGCCGCCGTACTTGAAGTTGACGTCGCTACAACTGTCCAAGGGGTGAATCGCGCCCGTCAGCGTGTCCTCGGTGTCCTCCAACTTGCTGGTCGGAATGACCTTGACCGAGCCCAGCTCATTCGACGATTTGGCCGCCTTCAGCTTACTCTTAGAAGCCGACAGAGGGAGCGACGCCGACTTTTCTAGCGCGGCGCTACTGTCGATCTTGAGATTGGCGCAGGTATCGAAGGCGCCGACCGTATTAATGACGTTGATGGCGTTATTGGTTTGATCGTCCGTGATCTGAATGTCGATGTTCACGCTTTTCGGGTCGTTCTCGTCGTTGCTTGTCGAGATGGGCGCGAGGGAGCGCTGCTTAAGCGCGTTATTTGCGAACAACGAGGATACGAAGCGCGTGCTTAAATTCGGTTGGCTCAGGGCGGATTTTAACGGGTAAGGCGTGGAATCGCTCTTAACGAGTTTGGAGTCGCGACCAGTCGAATTGCTCTTGGTCATCGGATCGAATTTATGATTGCCCTCGATGACCTTGAGCGGAAACGAGCGCACGCTATTGGAACGCATTTGACTCGCGGAACGCTTCTCCGCGACACTTAACTGCGCGACGATGCGCCTCACGTCGCCCGGGATGTCAATGTCCGGGTGATTGTCCACCAATTGTTGAATGAATGTTCCCAGGGTCAGTACGGTCACCTCCAAGCTACGGTTCATCGCCTCGAGTTTATTTGTGTTGGACTGAAGAATCGTGCGAGTAGTCTCCAGTTGATGCAGTTTGTTCATAACGATCTATGCAGGAAAAGAGAATGAAATAAAATAGCAGTTTTAATAGAAATAAGGCTCGTAATTCATTCGCCTACGTGGCGAGTAAAAACAATATTAGGAATAAAATATGAATATTTGTTTCACTTTTGAGTGAAAGAATAAAGAATTTAACAATACTTATTTTTAGATTCGTTTTGAATCAATGTCAGTCCAAGCAACTTACTTCTAATTGTTCATTTAGATGAATATTTCGTTGAGATAGCTGTTTGTGCATGTGTTCCAATTTCTCAAGTTGCGGTTTCACCGAGATCATTTCTTCTTGCAATACTTGGTACTCGACCCTATATTCGTTCAATTGTTTTCCAATTTCCATATCAGGATAGAATACTCGCTTCATAACTCTATCCAATACTGTTTTGTCGACCGCGGGAACACGAATCTATTCAACATTAATATCAACAATTAATTGATGAATTTTAAATTTAAACATTTCAATTACTATTAATTTTTTTTTTTTTTTCATTTAACTGACCTTTAAATATTCCATAATTTCTTCGAAACTATCGCAACCTAAGAGTTGTTCTTGATGATCTTCCAATAAAGCTAAAGCAACTTTAAATATGACTTCTGATGATTCCAAGAATAATAGATCTGTAAATATGTAATGTTCAGTATTTTAGAAGTAAGATTATTAGTATCAGAATAATGTTTTAAATATTAATCAGATAAAAAAAGTTGAAATATTACTGAAAAATAAAACACTTTCCAGGTATAAAATTTAAACAAACTTCATTTCTGATTTAAAACTTTAATTCAATTTTGGAGTCTTTAAAACGTTTTATTTTTCAGTTTCATAAATTTTTGTATGTAATATTTTTAAAGTTTAATTACCGAAAACTCGCGTTACAAATCCCAAAGGAAATTGGCTGGCAAACAACGTGAGCAGCCAAGGTGCAGCGTACAAAGTGGGCGAGACCTCGTGTTTGTCGAAGTGATTGTAAATCGATGGAAGTCGATCATGTAACAGCCTAGATAATTGATACAGGTGTAATTGCAATGCCGCCATGTCAGGTAGGTATAATTTTCTTAGACCTCGACGGAACATTAAATGTCGCAGTAAGAAGAAAGCTTGATCTTCGGACATCTAAAAAAAAAATTATTTTCAATTCTTCAACTTTAGTTCATGACAAAACAAATTAGTTAATATTTCATATTTTATATAATTTTAAATAGCAAATAAAATATCATACTAGTCTTAGATAAATAATTCTAATTATGTTCAACATATAAATAGAATAATTACATGTAAAAGAAGAACACCAGCGACAAAACTCAGGCCTTGACAATAACCGACTTCATGGTCCAACAGTGAATAAGCTTTGAGGAGATTAAAAAGTGCAAGTTGTCCCGGGCCAAGTGGCGAACTAAAATATGGATGATTTGGAAAAGTACGACCCAAATCGATAAGTATGGCATGTTGCTGTGAAGTGAGTTGTTGCAGAATGACTTCGTAAGGTGTATTATAGTTTGGAAAGTCTTTCGTGTCTATAGGAGGTTGTTTTAGACAAAATTGTTCTGCCAAAAATTGCCATACTTCTCCTCTTTTGCCTCTAGGTACACCTGTAAATAATAAATATAATTATAAAAATATAATCGCAAATAATCAGCCTTAAATGAAATAGTTAAAACTGATTTAAATTTGCAACAATTAATCAAATCAATTAAACAAATATCAGTTATTTTGCTCTTTTAAAAATTGTGCAAATTATATTGATTTCTTATTAAGAACTTTAAAAAGAATTTTATATAAAATTATAAAAAATATTTTTATATACAAAAATAAAAAGAGTTTTTACTAGGACAAAAGTGGTTTCAGGTTGGCAACTCTTCGCTTTTGACTTGAGTTACCAACTTAAAACCACTTTTTTCCTCGTGGAGTAATGTACTATTATTAGATAACTATTACATGATAATTAATTGAGTGATTATTAAATGATTTACCTTGCTTGATCGCCTGCAACAACATTTGATTATCGCATTTCGTGGAGATTCTTGACTCTTTGCTTACCAACAGATCCCACACTTCAACTAGTTCGCGCGCGCAACTGCTTAGTTCATCGTATTCAAGTTTAATTCTTTTCACTGTTGCTTCTTCTTGTCGTACTAAAGGCATTAAAATTTTAATTAAATAACTAACATAATATTAGTATTAAAATATAATATAATATTTCTCATTTTTCATATACTGGGAATATTTATTTTGTATTCAAACGTTAAAATTAGATTTATTAATTCCAATATAATTTCATTTAAAACTGCATATATTTATTATTAAAAATTAATTGAAAAAAAAAATCCAATGCTTGTAGACAAATTAAGGATAGTAAATATTACAAATAATCTTAAATTACATTGAAAAAAATATGTCAGAAAATATTATTATTTTTAACTTAGTTTTGGATTCATGTTAATCTTTGAGTAAATATTACTGCCTTTAAAAGGAAAGATTTTAAATGTCATATTTATACTTGAAATAGATCTTTTTCCTTTTAAAGAACGGTAACTTGTATTGAAAAATGAACACGTATCTAAAACAAAATTAAAAACAGTGGTATTAACATATTTCTCTCAATATTTATAAGACAGAAAAATGAAACCGTACAGTTTATTACATAAGAGCTCTTTTTTGTCTGAGAATCTTACAAACATTTAAATCATAAAACAAAATATTTTCATTATTTGAGCTCCTTAAATCCCCAGTTATGCAACATGATTATTTTTTAAAAGTTTCATTTATAAAAGTAATATTGAATTTGATCCCATGAAACTTATTTGACACTTAACACTTTTCAAGAATAAAATGATAAATGAGTATTTTATTTTAATAGTTAAAGAGACTTGATAATTCGCTGGTGTACCTCTTAATCTTGCGTTCTCTTTTTCCATCCTTATAAGAATCAACTGCTGATTAATTGCGTTTTTCCACAATTCCCTCAACTCTTCTTTGGTTCTTTTGCGTGGAACATTTGTTTGATTATTTTTCGTGGCATCTGCTTTTAAATTGCCATTATCTTTGCCACCTTGCTGGTCTTTACCAGGCGTCACAACGCGATTTAAAATCGCTTGACGCCAGGAACCATTTGCCAAATGATGCTGCTGCTGATTCGTATAAATCCCATTACTTTCTGACTCAGTGGGTGACATTTTTGGAGAGTTACCGACTTTGAAGAAACTGAAACGGAAAAATTGCAAATTTATTTATGCATATATAACTATTTGTGCACCAAGGAAGACTCAAATGAAAATCCCTTGGCGAATACATACTTTTTCGTCACTCGGGGAATAAGAAACGCCATTTTTCCGAATCTCCCTAGAGAGGGAAATGGCGTTTCCTTCCCCGAGTGACGAAAACATTTTATTATATCAATTAGTATATTATCTTTTAATTACTAAATAGTATACTCATTTAAATTTTATTAAATGCAATACGTTTGGTTGACCTAAGTGTGAACTTTTTAACAATAATTCTAAAAGTAAATTATTTAACAATTATTCAAGGTCTCAGTCATTGTTATATTTTAGCTCATTATCTACTCCGCTTTCTAATTGGTTGCGACAATGAGAACATAAATATTCCTTAATAACGCGAGATTAATAAAATGCTTTTCAAACTAACTGATTTCACATTTATTCTACTAATAATACATAAAGTTGCGTCTAAAAATTATAAGATATATTAAATTTTTCATTCAAATGATTTTATTACGTTCGTTATTATTTTCATTTAAGAGCAATTAAATTGAAAATGAAAATGTTAATATGAATAAGATAAAAAACTATATTAGTAATGTTCTAGTTCTATAAGATGGTTCACTTTTTTACGTAGTAAATATAAAATTCTTCATTGAAATGAAAATAAGAAAACTTACATGTCCATCATTGGACTCTTTGGACTCGTGCTAATATTTAATTGCGTTTCAGGCGAAACGCGCAAAGATCTTGGACGATTTGATTCCGAGTCTGTGATTGAGGTAGGTCCAGTAACTGGACTTCCAGCCTTCTGATTCGAATGATTCATCTGGTTCGCCATAATGCCAAAATCATCTTTCGAACCCTTTCTCTTCATCAAATGATCAAAACTGTTGGTTAAAGATCGCTTGGCTTTCATGAATATCATGCTACCAACTCCAACAGTGTTTAAGTATTGATTCAAAAATTCACTCCTAAAATAAAATAAATTAAAATCATAATTAATATCATAATTGACGCAACATTAATTATATCTCATTACTAATCTAACTTTAAATAACTTTACTAACTTTCACATTGAATCATATTTTTAATGAATAATAGTTTTAACGTTAATTTAATAATAGTTTTATTTTATTTATTTACTTAATAATAGTTTTAACGTTAAAAATGACTTTTCTGCATATTATTTATAAACAAAAATGATATTTTTAACAAAGCAAATGTTTAATTTAATTACTTATACTTTATAGTTAATATATTTCTAGTTTATTTTATTTATACTTCAATTCAATACTTGAATATATTTATAAATATTTTTAAACACTTTTTCCAATTAATTATTATTACATTTAAATGAGAATTATCTGGCAGCTACAAAGTGGTAATTTATATGGTATTTAAAATCTGTCGAACCCCATGACTTAACTCACTCTTCACAAGAAATAAAATATTTACACTTGAGAATGAAACGAAACTGTTTTTGTAATCTAATTTAAATGGAATACCTGTTTTCCGCGGTATCATGTGTATGTCTCGCCTGTTTAGCCTCGCAGTGTTCGCGAAGCAGAGTCATCAGAAACTGATTTTGTTCGCGTAAGCTTATTTGCCCACTGGTAGTCTCATTTCTTTTAATTTTCGCTAAAATCATTTCTTGCTCCTCAGTCAATTCAGCCAATTCAGTCAACTGCTGCATTCGAGAGATTATTATATTTTGTGCCTTTTTATCACTCTGACCTGTAAATATTAAATAATATTCTGTCATTAAACATATTATTTGCATTTTTTTATATAAAATAACTCATTTTTGAGTAAATATTTCGGGTTTTACTTCAATTTTATAGAGTACATTGTATTTTTTATCAAAATTAAAATGAAGTCTATTATAATATTTAGTTTCTTTTCTTTCCACTATTGAAAAACAATGTTTGAATAATTATGTTATTGTTATTTATTCTGTACCTTCTATTTCCTGACTTAGTTTATTGTACCAGACCATTGGACAGTGTTCGCATGAAAACACGGGTCTTTCTTTTCTGTGATCACCAATCGCTGAAAAGGCCTGAGATATTGCTGCAAATAGAAAATAATAGTATTTTATTATACAAGTTTTCTGAAGCATAAGAAAAGATATTTATTTTATAAATTTTTACAAAATTGTGCGTTTGGGATTGAAGATAAAAATGTTTATTTTTACTGTTTGGGGTTATTACTTTTCAACCCTAAAGTCCAATATGTTCGTTATTAATGTCGAATTTATTTTTTTCTTTCTTTTGTCACGTTTTCGAAAGTTACACCTTTACTAAAAGTAACTTCGTTGGAAATGATTTAAGATCAAAGAACTAAAAATACAATGTTAAACAATGTTTTTTTGCTTTTATTTCATGTTTAATTATATTTTCAAATCCAATCCAAATATTTATATTAATTTTTGTTTAATTAGATTATAATGACTCGATTTGTAAGAAAAACTTATATTAATTTAAAATTTTTCATATTTGTTCTTAATTATTGGACCAATTCATTCAACAGATTCATTCAACAGAAAGAATTAAATTAAAAACTCATATAATTTGGTTGAGAGAAGTGCCGAAAAATAGTGATTTTTAACTTTCAACTTGGTTTCAACAACTTTAACTTTAAGACTTGTCCGACTGCTAAATGTTTGTTTATAAAATAAGAAAAACAGCTACTTTTCAGCCTTCTTATTAATGTCTTAATAGTATATTACTCAACGAGGAAAAAATTGGTTTTAAGTTGGTAACCCAAGCCAACCTAAAACCACTTTTTTTCCTCGTCGAGTACGATATTTTATTCACTGTAAAAATGAAGTATGTTGGTAGCCCACAGGACTACCAATACATTTTATTTTTAAGGTAAGTAAATGTATTTAATGATTATTAATACCTCCAACAAGATCATCAGCCACCGATTCTGATTGACACTTAAAAATAAAACACACGAAACAGTCTGAATTTGCGTCCCTGCAGATGAAGCCGAAATGATCCGGATGTTTGATCCCCTGGACACAGTTCATCACATCTTTCAGCTGCTTGTGCAAAAATACTTGCTTGCGGTCCGGGCTAATTAAACGGAGATCTTGTTGACCAATCTATATCAAATAAAAATCTTTGAGTATAATGAAATTTTGGAAATTTTCAATTTTATGGAGCTGAATTATATATAAACGTATTTCTACTTTCATTTTGTATGCTTGTCAACATTGTTTATATTCATCATTTTGAGGAATGAATCCAAACAATAAACCGGTAACTAATTTCAGGCATATCATCAATTATTTAACATGGAATTCGCTATGAAAACTTGTTATTCATCTCAAAAATAAAATGTGTTGGTAGCCTGCACTGCTACCAACATATTTTACTTTCTATTTATCATACGCATATTAAAAAAAGTGGTCTTAGGTTGGTAGCCCTTCGCCCTTGACTTGTTTTACCATCTTAAAACAGATTTTTCCTGATATAAAACAAAAGCTACTGCTTATGAAGAATTAAAATAATACAATTATTCATGTTAATAAAACGAAATTAGCTGTTCTGTCTTATATAATTAATATTTCATTAAAATATATTGCAGACGAATTATTGACTTTCTTTAATTATAATATAAAATAAGATGTAATCAAGTTTATGTTAATTAAATTCGCACAAACTCGCCATCAAGATATGTTAACGTTACTTTTTAATTATTCTTAAAACTTGTTCCTTGTTGTTGTGTAACTTTTTAGAATTCATTATCGCAAAATTTTGCTACGACTTGAATAATGAATCAGCTTATTTTTATACTAGTGTAAAAACTTGTCTTGTATAAACGAGGTAGACGTTTCCTTTTTATTGTTAAACGGCTTCGGTAGTAATACAATAAACGATGAAATTAATTAAAGCTTGCGGCATACATTTGTGTTGTTTAATCTTTAACGTGTTAAAATATTGTTTTCAATACCTGAAATAACATCGTGCGATTTTGTTCGTCGCTTCTTGAACCAGAATCACGTCGAACCGTGAGTACGTTGCCAGTGGACATAGCACGATTTCGCATCATCTCTTGAGCTGCATTTCCTGCAAAAAATACAGGAATTTAAATATTTTTTTCAAAATGTTGATAATTAAATTAAAACATTTATGCGACGAAAATAAATGAAACGTCTACAATGAGAAAAAAGTAATAGTAAATCTTAAAAATGATAATTATAAAAACAATTTTAACTATTTTTGTATTAAAAGCTGTTATGTACTTTTAAATTTTACTATTATTTATAACAAATACATTTATTTTTCTAATATACACGCAGAAAAATGAAGCATTTACCCATAAAAAATTGGATTCGAACCACAGAAGACAATTTATAAACATTCATATGATAAATTATGAAAGAATTAATGTAATAATAGTATATTACTCAACGAGGAAAAAAAGTGGTTTTAAGTTGGTAACCCAAGCTAAAAGCGAAGGGTTACCAACCTGAAACCACTTTTGTTCAAGTTGAGTACAATATTTTCAGGGCTACCAATACATTTTATATTTATTTTTAAGGGGAGTAAAGTATGTAATCCAATAAATCTGTAAAAATTCCAATAAATTTATAGGAATAAATACACTATTTTAATATTTATTTCATATATTATCATAAATATGTTCATAAATTGTCTTCTGGGGTTCAACTCATATTTATTATGGTAAAATTGACTAATTCATTTTTCTGCGTGTATCCTTAAATTGATATAACAAATAATAATTTATGATATTTCTTTTTTCTCAGTGTAAGTTTATTCTTTTTTATTTTTGACACGTTTCATTCGATGCATTCAATTTCTTTTGCTTCTATTGGCCCATTACCTCTTTTTGATAATAATCTTGTGGTTTGTTCTTTGCTGTCTCCAATGTTGTTATTATTTGTGGATGGCATGATTGTTTCATTCGACGATCGTATTGCTTCCGAACTTCCCAACTCATTTGAATTTGAATCCTGAAACATATATAAACTTTGCAATACAAGTTTCTCAGAAGTTTAAAGTCGATTTTCAATACAATTAAAACTGATTGATAAAAAAATTCTTACATTATATTTGGCATAAATATCTTTACAATAGCTTTTATTTTTGAAATAGTAAACAAATAAATGAATAAAAAATAAAAAATGTGACAAAATTATATCAGTGTTACTCTTTCAACATTTATTATTTCATAGTCTATAACTTTTTCTCCCATTATCATAGAATCGATATTCGTTTTATGTCATTTTATATCATATTAATATTAATGATGATTCCAAATTTCAATATCTTTACCGTGCTATCACGTCTTGCATTGTGTTGCAGCTTTAATTGCTGACAAGCGGTCATCAAGTTGCTTGCGGTAGACTTTGACTTTTCAAGTACGTGCGGCCGAAATTTAAGCAGAGCGTCATCTATAAACGTTTCCGAAACTTTAAAGTACTTGGAGTTGCCTGGATAATGTGGTATTTCTTGAGGATTAATTCGCTGTTTCCCAACGTAATACACCTATAATAAACAAAATTCAACTACTAAATTAATGTTCCTTTTTAGAAGTTAATTAAGGTCATAACTAATAAATTTTTAAAATTGCCGCCAAAATAAATATTTGTATATATGTGATTAAATAATAATCAATTTAAGAAAATGCAATATTTGTCAAAATTTAATCATATTTATAATTGTTTAAATTAATTTTTACGTATAGTGAGAGAAGTTGCAGTAAATGGTTTAAGAACAGTGAATTTGACGTTGAAGACAAAGGACGTGGCGGAAGGCCGAAAGTGTATAAAGACACGGAATTGGAAGTATTATTGAATTAAACTAATTAAATATTATTATTATTATTGAATTAATTATTAATACTTCAAAAAAATGCGAAGAACTGGGCGATATGTCTGCTCCGATAGTTGTTAACGTCGCAGCACTACTCTGCGACCTCTGCGGGGCATCTCTTTCCACCCGGTTTATCCTCGTAGAGGATGAGGACAAAGAGGACGACGACGATGAAGATTGTTCCTTCATTTCGTTAAATAGTTCTTGAACCTGAAAAAGACAACATAAATCCAATTAGATAATTATTTCAAACGTCAGTTTTACATATTTTATTTTCCTCTTTCCCTTCAAGTTCAGCTTTACTTGGCTCAGAACTTTTTTTTAACCAGGGTATCTTATACTTTTTTTTACCCTATCATAAGTGTTCCATATTTGGCCAAGTCCAAGATTGGGAGAAGGGGAAGTCACGTGTTTTGGAGTGTTCTGACTCGTCGTAAATGTCACATAGGTTTGAACGACGAGTCCGAACACTCCACATCTTTCTTTCTCAATGGAAAAAAAATAGTTAATTTTATGTATTGTACAAAATTGACTATAACCACTATAAAGTACCATAATTAAAAAAGAACTATAATTGTCCTATTCAATCCAATAATAATGTTTATTAAAATTGAATTCACGATTGAATCATAACTTGTCTATGATAACTGTTCAATTGAAATTAAACAAAAAAAACAGTAAAAAGTATCTCCCTTTTATTTCTATTCATTGTTTGAAACTGTTTATTGTATTGAAGCAAACTTATCATATGACATATGTTTTTCTTGTCCAAGATGTTGATTCTTCAAGTTTCAAATGTTTTTAAAAGGCATAGAAGTATCTTGTATCAAGCTTTTTATTACATTTCTTCTTCGATGCTCATCATAAACACGAAGTATTGAGCATGAATTAATAAATTGTTTTATGAAATGCATAAAGTAAATGTTGCAATGCAATAACAATTTAATAAAGCTTTACAAAACAGCAATAAAGTATTCCTAGTTATTAAAGTCATTTTTACTCTACCGATATAAAATCGTTTTTGCAATTAATAAATATTCTATTTAAAGCCAATTTTTAATTCAATTGATTTACAACATTTAAATTTCAAATGCAGATTTTTTGTTTATGCAAATATGATGACTCTTTTTTTTTAATATTCAAATTTTTATGAATACATGGTACAACTTTTTATCATACTTTTGGATTCTAATTTGCATAATTGGTAAATTTCTTTTTTTCATGTATTCTCAGTTGATATTTGTTGATCATACACCGAGAGAAATTTATTACTAGTTGCTACCATATTTTATAATTATTCAGGGAAATGTGTGAATTTGTAGTATTTATTACAATACCGTGTGGTATTTAAAAAAAAATATTTTGTATGAAGAATAGAAGTCATTATCTCGTATTCACAAGTCACGCCCCTTTACCCCCACTCTACACTGAGAGAAATAGGTAAAAATTGTTGGCGCATGCGCACTTACGGCTGATTTAACTGGTCGAAAAGAAAAGGTTATAGCAAGACAGCTGTTACCAACAGTGGATAATGATCCGGAACAAACGAGATATGTTGTATTCTTTATTAAGTAAAGCAAGAATGCGAAGGGTTAAAATTAAGATGGGTCATTTTATGTGAACATTTTTATTTTTTCAAAGCAGTACAACATTTTACTGTTTTTCAACAGTGATAGTTTCGTTAGTTTCGTTAGTTTCGTTAGTTTTGTTAGTTTTGTTAGTTTTCCAACAGTAATTAATAAGTTTTAGGTGCTACACAACCCAATTCCTGTTTAAAACAGTAAAATTTTCAAATCAACTTCTCTTAGTGTACCCTCCAACATTCACACTAGAATTTGACGAAGGCAAATGATTTTACCGAGCGATGGTAAAACGCTCGACTGGTAACTGTGAAGTTACGTGTTCCATTCTTCGACAGGAAAATTTTTTTCTAATATTTGTTTCAGAATATTACATCATACTATTAGGAGCACTATAAATGCATACGTATATCCAATTAATTAGAAAATATAGTAGCTAATAATTACTAATAATAATAATATAATAATAATAAAAATAATACTTATGAATAATACATTTCTCTCGGTGCAATACCCTCCGTTTTGAAAGATGGAACGAACGTTACTTCGCAGCCAACTGTTTCAATAAAATTTGAAATTCAAGCACCGCGACAAATGAGTTTGATATCAACAAAACAATTGATTCGTGCAATTACTTTCGTAAATGCACCCAACTTGATTCAGGTGTGAATTTTTATTGAAATTTAATTTTATTTACATTTTTCTTTTTTATTAAATTAAAAATTTGTTTCAACTCAATTTTTTACTTTACTTTTATCTTCCTTAGTCTTTGACTTTTTCCTTTTTATATATATATATATACACTGAGAAAAAAGTTGGGATAAAAATTATTATACTAAATGTAAAAATGTGGACAAATTACAATTCTTGTGATATTTAAAATACATTTTAAAAGAGATTATCAGTATTGTACAAATTGTTATGGTACAGTATAATAAAAATGTTCATTTTTCTTATAACCTCTTTTAAACTGTGTATTAACTAAGACAAGAAGATGTCATTTGTCCTCTTTTTACATTTAGTATAATAATTTTTATCCCAATTTTTTTCTCAGTGTATATATGTATATATATAAAATTTTTGTTACACGAAAAAAAAGTATTCGCTTTGGTAGGTAAATGAGTTTAGCTAGCAATTTTTAACTAATTTAGTAAGAATTTATTCTATTTGCAGAAGGACATAGATATTAAATGGACGAAAATGAATATTTAAACGTTACATAAACTGTATGGCTGATTCAATCGTATTCTTATCCTATGGGGACTGAACATAACCTCAATATTTCAACGAAAACTACTTGGATTTCACTGTTTTGACGATTAGATAAATTTATATGTCTGATTCAGCCGTGTGTATGTAAATTGAATCAACTAGCTAGGTTAGTTTTCATAAAGTCGACTCACATAAATTTCTTTGGCTACGATAATTATAATTTCTACTTATCCCAATAATGGCCAAACAATATATCTAACTTAAATAGAAATTTAGTAGTGCACTTCATATTTTTTTTCCTTTATATATTCTTTATATAATACATATACATATATAAATAAAAAAAATTAATAAAAAAATACTTTGATTAAATTGAAATGAAATTAAGGAATGGAAAACAATGCTATAAATTTGTACATCTCGCACGGCTGGTGCTCGGATGAGATACGATTAAACAAATTCGCGGAACAATAAGGCGTGTGTTTGCCGAGTGGCACGAATTGGCAAAAAAGAAAAAAAAGTCAATTGGCCGTGTCGATTGAGCGCGATTGCGGAGAGTCGCGTTGTTGACGCAAGGCCGCGGGAATAAAATAGACGCGATTTATAATCGAAGGCATGTCGCGCGCTCCGTCCAATCTTAAACGTCCTCATTTCAATCGCCGACTAATCGCCTCGAATTATTATTTTTTTTTCTTTTCTTTTTAATTCTGCGCAAATTTCAAATGTTTCCGCGCACAGGTTTCGACATCGAGCATACTTTTCGCTATCGGAGTTCGGTTCGGCGAAGCGAACGTTCATTCGATCGGCATCGTTGTGTCACGTACATATCAATTGTCCAAATAGAATGTCGCTTTGTAAATTAACAAGACACTGTGCTACGTAACGCGAAACGTAACGCGAAACGTTACGAATATCGCCAACAATGCGCGCCGGTCCGTGCCTTTTCTTTTTTTCATAGATAATTTAAACACGGAATTCCAAAGTTTGCCTTCCTTCGTTGGCATCAAGGTGAAAAGTGTCACTGGATAACCAACGCAGAATTGACATAACCTCTTTAATAGTGCATATCTTTAAATATGTTCTGAAATAGTAGTTAATTTAAGAAAATCGCAACGTATGTCAAAAGTTAAGGTGAAATGTCACTAGATGGCCAACTCAGATATTGACATAACCTCCTTAATGCATACGTATCTTGAAATATATTATAAAATAGAAATTAATTTAAGAAAATCGCAACGTACGTCAAAAGTTAAGGTGAAATGTCATTAAATGGCCAACTTTGAATTGACATAACCTCCTTAATGCATACGTATCTTGAAATATATTATAAAATAGAAATTAATTTAAGAAAATTGCAACGTACGTCAAAAGTTAAGGTGAAATGTCACTAGATGGCCAACTTTGAATTGACATAACCTCCTTAATAATACATATTTGGGAATATATTATAAAATAAAAGTTAATTTAAGAAAAAATTATTATTGAAATGTAGTGTAATGTTAATTTATTATTATTTATATATTGCAATGTTTCTCAGAAAGATATCTTTTGGAAATTGTTTAATTGATTATTTAGAGGTTAGGAATACCATGAAAACGAGTTCCAAAAGATAGCTCTCTGAAAAAAGTTGCAAAACTTTTGATGAACGTTGCGTTCCTTTTTAATTAATTTTTATTTTATAATATATTTATAGATATGTATTATTGAGGAGGTTATGTCAATTCTCAATTTGCCATCCATGTCACCTTAAGTAAGATTCCGATTAACAATTCATCCATTATTTGTTAATCTCTAAACTGTAATTAACATTTAAAGTATATTTATATATATATATATATATAATACACTCGACTCTGGATATAGCAAAAATTCTAAATATGTTTAATTTTTGACGTACAATGCGTTTTTTTTTAATTTATATCTATTTTATAATATATTTATCATTATTAAGAAAGTTATGCTTATTCTGAATTGATCATTTCACCTGAAGCGTAAGAAGTTCGTAAAATGATAAGTGTAAACAAATAAACTGCAAGGTCACGCGAAGAGAATAAAAACAAAATTGGTTTGTTTATATTCCAAAGAGCGTACGAATGTAAAATAATTAGAATTTCATTGTATTTTGAAAACAACCCGTTCTTCGGCTTTATTTATTTATTTTTTATACAATATATTTAGTGCAACTACTCTTTTTTTTTATTCTCTTGAAATGATCAACTATTACAGCGTTTAGTTGTGATTAAAAAAAAATCGCAACGTCTGGTTTCTTTCACGATATTGAAGCAATTGTTGAGATTACGAAGTTGAAATGTATTGAATACACCCACTTTATGACAGCTCCATCTATATCGCACTTATTTCACACTTTAGAAACAATTGTTTGTTATTACAGAGTGCAAAATATTTGAAATTTATTATCATACTGGAACCTTCTGATAACCATTTCAAGAAACAAATTTTCTTAAGTAATATAACTTTAATAGCAAAGAATATTTTTGGTACATTCTGAAAATATTCTGAATATATCAAGGGAATATTCCAACCCAGGAATATTTCAGGTGTATTCTTGGATGATTTGTATTTTTTTAATATTTTACAAATGTACCATAAATATTTCTGGAGTCGGACATAGGAATATTTTTGACAAATATTTTTGGAATATTCTGGAATATTTCTTGCTATTATAGAATTTGATTTTAAAAAAATAAATTAGTTGCGAAATAAATATATTAATTTTGAAACATAATTGTCAAGTGTCATATTGTACTGTACGAAATATATTATAATTATTTATATATGATATTTGAAGATTGTAATACTAAAAACGGGCATTTTTATTCATAATTTTAATTACATAATATTTAACTTTATAGCAGCACGGTATTTTTAATAACTGAAAAATATGTTCAATCAAATGCCAGACTTCATTAATGCGAACAACGTTTCATTGAAACTTTTATCAAACTGTATATATCTTTGATATGATTTGTGTAATTTGAGCGTTCTAAATGTATTTAATTTAAAAAAAATTAAGTGTATTTGATTTCAAATGAATATTCAACATCGAGAAATATTCCTAGTATATTTGTTAAAAATTACTATTTTTTAATTTCCAAAAATTAACTATAAATATTTCTGAAGAAAATATAAATATATTTGATATAAATATTTTTGAAAAATATTTATAGAATATTTTGAAATATTGAATTAAGATGAATTTTCATTGGCTAGCCAACTAAGAATTAACATAACCTCCTTATTAATACCCATCTTTAAATATATTATAAAATAAAAATTAATTTAGGAAAAACGCAACTTACGTCAAAAGTTAAACGTATTTAGAATTGTTTAAATTAGTTTTTACGTTAAGCAACTTTTCTCAGAAAGCTATCTTTTGAAAATAGATTTCAACTTATAACATTTAAATAATTGATGCAACGACTTCCAAAAGATGGCTTTCTGTCAAAAGTTACAATATATGAAAACTAATTTAAAAAATTCTAGATAAAAAATTCCTAACTTTTCAAATTAATGCGTTTTCGAATTAATTTTTAATTTATAATATATTTGAAGATATATATTATTAAGGAGGTTATGTTCAATCTGAGTTGGCCATCCAGTGACATTTTACTTTAACTTTTGACGTACGTTGCACTTTTCTTAAATAAATTCTTATTTTATAATGTCTTTCAAAACATGTATTATTAAGGAGGTTATGTCAATTCTGAGTAGGTCATCCAATAACATTTAACCTTAAGTTATATTTTTTTCAACAAATGTGAGGACCATATATGGATTGAGGAAAAACATACATGTCCAAATATTAATTTGTTATTTTCTTATATGAAATGGTTAAAACATATATGGACCATATGTTTTATTTTTACTAGGGATATTATTTTCAAAACTCCCATTTGGATATGGTACTTTCATTTCAGAAATGTGAAATAGTATTATTACTCAACGAGGAAAAAAATGGTTTTAAGTTGGTAACCCTAACCAAAGGCGAAGGGCTACCAACCTGAAACCACTTTTGTTCGAGTTGAGTACGATATTTTATTCACCACTAAAGTTAAATATGTTGGTACCCTGCAGGGCTACCAATACATTTTATTTTTAAGGTGAGTAAAATTACTTTATTTTTGAAGTGATTTCCGCATTTTTCAGATATTTTCAGACTATTTTGAATCAAATTTAAAAAAGCTTCATTTCAGTAATATTTTCAACATTTTCTAGCAACATATTTTCATAATTTCTAAGAAAATAAAAACAATGTGCTTTCAAGTGTGCGAGCACGAATTTTCTTTCATAAAAAAATGAAATGATATTAAAAATTGTTAAGAGTTTTATTTGAGCAATTAATAAGCATTAAGCTCTATTAGGATAACTGTTCAACTATTATTGAAAGAAACAAACAGTGTATTTACAATAGTGAATCAGCTCTATTTGAAAAGTTTTATTTGTCTATCTTGCAATAGACATGTTCGAGATATTTAATTGTGACAGCCCCAACGTACATCTAATCAACAATGATTTACATTATGAAAGCATATAACTTAAAAAAAAAAGTAATGTCATCACGAAACAAATTATAATTTTGCTTATTAATTTCATTGTAAATTTTAAAATACGTATTGTAATAATTTATACCTAAGTCTATTTCACGACCTTACATTTTTGACAACAGACAAATATGAAATAAAGTGTATTATATTTCCAAAATGTTCTATAAATTTTAATAAGTTTCAATAAAGATTTGTGCATTTGAATAAATTTTAATAATTTCTCATTTACTGGGTTATAACTTCTTTTATAATATACAATAAATATGGAATATAAACAAATCTATCCTAACTCTTTGATAAAGTATAATAATGTTTAACTTAACCTTTTTTTTTCTTGGTATAACAAACAATATGGTTTATATGGCGAACACTTAATTACAATAACGACGTAAAATAGATGCAAATCAATTGTTATATACGTTCGTTGCATTGCTATCCATAATCAATTTATTTCATTTCTTCACATAAAACACGAAGGTCAGCTTCATAAACTGCACCATTAACAAATCGCGGAAAAATTATATAATTGATGTGAAACATAGTTTTCAATTCGAAGCGACAAAAAGAATGTTAGAAACAATGTCGAGGATGAATATAAGAGCAATAAAAAAAAGAAAAAAAAAATGCCATCTTCGAAAGCGCGTTGTTATTCAAACAGAACTTGTTTCATAAATATACATGATGAGTCACTTGTGTGGGATTTCTTTCAAGTTGAACAATTGTCAATCGTCCTTTTGGTAAACAGTAATACGTGTTATCAGTATGTACTGAATAGATGGCACTGCCGTCGACTGTGGTCTATGGGTGCTTACGGGAGCGCATGATTCCGGAATCGTGTGTTCTAAAACATAGGTCGATCTTTCCAATATTTCACATTTAGTAACTTACACCAACTTATCTATTATTTTAAGTCAGGAGAATGCACCACTTGGTCAATAATATTGTTTGAAAGCAGATAAATCGTTGATTAAATAAAATCCGTCTTCATTATTATGAAACTACATGAGTTTTAGAACACATGATTCTGGAATTATGTGTTCTAAAACTAAGATTGATTTTTTCAATATTTCACATTTAGTAACCTAAACCAATTTAGCTATTATTTTAAGTCAGGAGAACGCATAACTTGGTCAACAATATTGTTTTAAAGCAGATAAATTGGTGGACAAATAAAATTCTTTTTCATTAATATAAACATATATGAATTTTAGAACACATAAGTTTAAGGTGAAACATCCCCAGTGCTAAAGTCACGGAGTTATTCTTTTAACTAGGGAAAAACTATATCTTTATAAAAAGGGAATTTTCATCATGTTCACAGAATACTGAATAATGTTAAAATTACAAGGATATTATTTACTATTTTTATGTTTCATTTTCGATATATTATTAAACAAAAATTAAACAATTAAATATTCCATTTGGACATATAATCGCTTTTACTGCAAATTTTATATCCGTTGTCCAAAACTAACGAAATTAATGAAATTAATGAAACTAACAAAACTAACGAAACTAACAAAACTAACAAAACTAACAAAACTAACAAAACTAACAAGAATAAAACATTTCCTACATAAATAACATTAATTTTTTGTTTGGTATATTTTCAATATCGAATTCTTTTTCCCAAACGTAGATTGAAAATAATTAAACAGTCGGAAAATATTTTTATAATATTTCAGAGATATTGTTTGCTTTATGGCATATGCCATCTGGAGTATTCTTGATGGGTGCGGATGATTTCAATCGTCAAGAAGATTATGTAAAGCTCGAAGCCAGTAATGCATTATATTTTGGAGGATGAAAGGTTCAGAGTTGGCCAAAGTAAACACGGTCACCAGGAGCTCGCATGATCTTGCGATGGCTCGTTGCACGCCACCGTTATTTATAAACAGAGAAGCGCGCCACCGATCGCTCAAATAGATCCGCGATACCAATTTATAGATTTGCTGCCTGACATTTCGGCATCTCAGCCGCGCTCCAACTTGTTACTTAGTTTTGCGATGGCAGATGGTGCTGTTCGATTCTCCATTGTTCTGCGACGTGTATTTGGGTGGAAATTGTCACTGTAGATGGCGTTGTTGGATTGTAGAAAATTGTCAATGATGTACAATTTATTATATATTTAATATATTATATCATATATATATTACATATAGATTAATATAATAATAATAAATAATACTATTATATTATAATATCCTAGTAAAAATGAAACATATATGGTCCATATATGTTTGATCAATTTCATAGAAGGAAGGATTATATGTTTTTTCTTAATCTATATAAGGCCATATATGGATAAGGGTAAAGATATATGTCCATATATGAATTTTTTCATTTCATTATGTGAAAATATTGAAACATATATATGGACCATATATGGACTAAGGAAAAACATGTCCATAAATGAGTTTTTTATTTCCTTATGTGAAATTGGTGAAACATATATGGACCATACATGGACCATATATGGACCATATATGGACCATATATGGATTAAAGAAAAACATATTCATATATGAATTTTTTATTTCCTTATATGAAATTGTTGAAACATATATGGACCATATATGAATTAAAGACAAATATATATATGTCCATATATGAATTTTCTTTTTCTTTATATGAAATGGTTGAAACATATATGGACCATATATAAATTAAAGAAAAACATATATGTCCATATATAAATTTTTTATTTCCTTGATATGAAATTGTTGAAACGTATATAGACCATATATGGATTAAAGAAAAACATATATGGACCATATATGTTTCATTTTTACTAGGATATATTATATATTGACTAATAAATTAATATTTCTGATGCATTAACCATGTCATATCGTAAAGAAAATTATATATAAACGGTTACAATAAAATAACAGTTATTTGGTGCCGTAGGTGACGCCATTTGTTATTCACAATTACGATAAACTACGTTTGAGAGACAAACAAATTTATGTACAACTTCTGGTTGTAAAATTATTTACAAACAAGCTGCAATACCAATGTAATGTTTAACAAATGAAACGTACAATTTTAGAAATTCAATAAAATTCAAATATCTCCAATATAAGAAATTTTGCACGAGCAGAATTTTGCACTTTATTAGAAGAACAATTTTTTAGGGATACTCCAGAAGATATCATCTAAAGTATAGGTAGAAAAGTTTATAAAAATGAAAAAAAAGAGAAGAAAAAAACGGGTTTTAGTATTCTAACAAAAAAATGTTATTACAACTAATGCTTAAGTGTGACTACTTTTAAAAAAAAGTTTATAAATTTTAAAATTTTCTTGCACCAAATGAAGACGTTAAAAATAATAATCATTATAGAGATCGTCTACCTGGCAATTTCATGTGTAACTTCTGCGATCAGAAAATTATACAAATTAACCAATCTATTTATGCAATATCATCAGCTAATCACATCGTTCGCTTCATTTACAATCTAAATTTTACGGTCTGGATTATTAATTTTCATTTAGCTTCCTCGTTTTTCTATGCACATCGCGCTCAGTTTCGTCTCGCTGCACTTTTCTACTTTTTTTTTTCTTTTTTATGATTATTCGTGTTTTTAAAGTATCAATTGAATTTCAAAAATGGATAATTTAACGCGATATTTTGAAACTCAATGTAACAAAAAACATTGCAGACTTTATTCGTATTGCTAATACTTTCTTATTATTATCTAGATATTCATTGCATTGAGAAAAAAAGGGTAATATTAAAAAATGATTATGAAAAAAAAGTCTTCTTTCAAGCAATTACACTTTGAAGCAAATAAATTCCACAATTCAAATACGAATCTACTAAATATTTATTTGATTCAAATAAAAAAGTATATTTAAACATAAAAAATTGATTTAAACAAAAATTTATTTGTTTCTATACACATATTTATTTATTTAAATTAATTATTAAATTTATTATACATAAAATTAAACAAATATTGTTTCATTGTATTATTAAGACAGTGAGATATTGTTTGAAAGAAAAAAAAAAAGTTTACACGAGGTATTGAACTCGTGTCCTTACGTTACCTAAGCGGACATCTTCCCCACTAAACCAAGGTGTTATACCTCTTAAGGTATATCTTGTATATCAAGTATATTTAATTAAAAAGAATTTAATTAAATAAATACCATTAAAGAAATTAATTTATTTAATTTAAATAAATGGCCCATATTTGAAACAAATAATTCTGCTTCATCTCAAATAAATTTTTCCTTGGTTTCAATTAAATTTCTTCAATTAAACCTATTTTGTTTTTAAATTAATAAATTTTTTCTCCGGGTGCTACCGTTAGATAAATAGTCCACTTGTTATTGCAACGATCCATTTTGTAGATTTAAAAATGAGACAATCTAAATGATTTAGTAGGATGAATTATGATTGTTCAATCTTTATCATTGACAAACTGTTGATTGTACAGTCTAAGGTTAATCGTCTTTATTTTTTGTTGTTGGATTGTTACATTAATAATTTATATTGTAAACGACACGAATCAAATAGGTGAACCGAAGAATGAAAGGTTGTTAAAAATGAATATAAATATTTATAAATATTTAGGAGGTCAAATTAACGAAATAAAAACAATAATATTGTTTGTTTACATCCAAAGGTCATAAAAATGGATGTAAATACAAAACGAAAACAAAGTTCGTTTACATTTTGTGTTTTGAAAACGTTTTACTTTTCAGTGCCATCTATTAAATGCAAGAAAAAGATATATATTATATTAAAAATAAACAAATTTGCTTATTTATCCATAGCAAATATTCTCACTCGTAAACTTATCTTTAATTTTATCTTTCGTGCGTCTCAATTATCAGTAAATCTTAAAATATATTTCTCAGTGTTGCCAAAATAGAAAAGATCCAACATATTGAATCTATGTTAAATATTTGACATTCAAATAAAATGGCCACGTGTTTAAAATCCTTAGTAATGATTAATTTCCTTAAAATAAATAATAGAAAAAAAAAAGAAAAAGAGAAAAAAGATTGCGATCTTCGGTTTGTCAACTCAGAGTGCACCAACTAATGTGCCAGTTTTTATTAACTCCCCCCCCCCCCATTTTGTTCTCTGCCGTATTTTATGTTCGATCGAATCCATCAATCAATTAAAGCGTGTTTTAGCGACTTTTTTCCCAACCGTTTTCCTCCTTTTCTTATCACGGACGACCGAAACAATTGCGAAGTCACGCGAAATCGTTTTTGTACGCGCGGTTTTTTTTTCTTTTTTTTCTTTTTTCATCCGCTTCTCCGAGAACCCGCACCTGTAACTTGGACTCGGCGAGCAAAGCGATAAACAAATATCAATTGTACGAAAAAAAAAAAAGTTGTTTGCCGAGTTTCATTTTGCATACCTCAAGGAACAATCGGTAAAATGGCTCTGCGTTTAACAAATTTTAAGTGGCGCTATCTAGGCAAAAAGTTTGGAGAAAAAAAAAGTCGACGTGTCCTTCAACCGATCATTTATCGGCCAAACTATTGTTATTTACTTATTTGTCCTTTTTTCCCCCCAATCTATTAGTATCGTACAATACCAAGCAAATTTAGATTCGATTCTAATTTAAATGCGCTCGAACTGAGTCGATCGAGGGAACGAAAAGTTCGAAGCTAATCTTAATCGCAGCAATGTTCATTGTCAGTAAGGTAAGGTGTAAATATGAAAGAAGAAATAAATTGTCATTTAGCCAAAATGTGACCCAACTGCCGCACGACCGAGGCAGCTATATTATGACAAATGCCAGTTCTTAGCAATGTTTATTTATATTTAAAAAAAAAAAAATGTTAGAGCGACTGAATGAAAATATTTGTATAAGATGAATTCAATGGCAGTTTCGTTGGTTTCACGTGACAATTATGAATTGTTTTAATAAATCATTACTATTTCTTCGATTGTGTTGTTTCTTTCATTTGTCATTCCCTCTGTTATTGTTTTTTATTTATTTAAGGAGATAAAAGACTCGAAAGTCAATTGGAAAATGTTTTGTTACAATTCTAACGAATTGTAAGACATAGTGAAACTAACAAAACTAACAAAACTAACAAAACTAACAAAACTAACGAAACTAACAAAACTATACCGACACACGCACACATGTATATATAAGTATATCTGCACGAAATCTTACTGATTTTTTGTTAATAGCACTGGCATCGCTATAGGACGTGACGGTCACGTAAGGACTCGAGGAAGATATTGGCACGGTGATCATTCTTCGACGATGAGCAGTGGTCCGCCGCGTAAAAGTAAATCACAAAATCGATCGAGGTCTACGAATCCTGACCGAGTGTCATAACGTCACGGGCGACGGCAATTGTTGTCGATCTAACGCGCGCTCTCCTACGGGACAAATGAACCAGCGCGTCAGCGTAACTAGCATCGCGGTCCGCCGTATGCCGCGACGCGCGCGAGATCACTGCACGGCACAACTCGGCGGGACCTCGCGCGCTTGACTTTGAAACTCCGATCGGCGCTGCTTGTTACGCGCGACCAAACCAATCGGCTAGAAAAATGCGCGCCGGCCTCCCGTTTATTTCTTAATGGCCACTCTTTCGCCTTCCGACTTATCGCCCCCTATTTCTCAGTTTCCTCGATTCTCCGTTGAATTGGTATCGAGTCGACGACACGAAACGAGGGAAGAAGTAAAAATTATTATTGAAAATTTTAATGGAACAATTAAGTTGCGGCTGAATTATTAAATGGGAGAATGTACATTCACAAAACTGTTTATTTTAGAATAATAGAATCTTCTTATATTTAATATTTTTATTAATTCTTAATGTAAGAGTATTTCTATTTATGATAAGTAGATTTTATTCAATGCAAAAAGAAATCCAACTGGAGTTTTTGAATGCACACACAAAATTGTCTATTTGAGAATAATAGAATCTTCTTATATTTACTATTTTTAATAATTCTTAATGTAAGAGTATTTCTGTTTATGATAAGTAAATTCTATTCAATGCAAATAGAAATCCAATTGCAGTTTTTCCTATGCACTCACAAAACTGTCTATTTTAGAATAATAGAATCTTCTTTTATTCAATATTTTTAAACATTCTTAATGCAAGAGTATTTCTATTTATGATAAGTAGATTCCATTTAATGCAAATATAAACCCAACTGCAGTTTTTCCTGTGCTCTCACAAAACTGTCTACTTTAGAATAATAGAATCATCTTATATTTAATATTTTTAAACATTCTTAATACAAGAGTATTTCTGTTTATGATAAGTAGATTCCATTTAATACAAATATAAACCTAACTGCAGTTTTTCCTATGCACTCACAAAACTGTCTATTTTAGAATAATAGAATCTTCTTTTATTTAATGTTTTTAAACATTCTTAATGCAAGAGTATATCTATTTATGATAAGTAGATTCTATTTAATGCAAATAGAAACAAACTCGAGTATAATTTATAGGTCAAATAATAAATTAAACTCATTATTTAGAGAAGTTAAAGATAAAATAGATAATCATTCCCAAACAAATGTTATTTATAACAAAAAGTGTAAAGTTTGCCTAAATCAGTATATCAAAACCACTGAACGTAATTTAAAAACCAGGTTAAAAGAACATCAGAAAAATCTATCTTTAGTACCTGAAAAACATAATTGCATGTCATTAAACAAAACTTCTTACAATCATGAGTTTAATTGGGACAACAGTAAAATCCTAGAAATAGAACATAATTTCAATAAACGTTTAATATCGGAAATGATACATATAAAGATTAATCAAAAAACACTAAATTCACAGAGTGATGCTGAAAAACTTGATAAAGTTTATTACCCTCTATTATCAAAAATGAAAACAACAACAAATCTGTAATTACTCAATTGGAACCCAAGTGCCAATTACAAATCTAAGGGCCAATTTAAAACTGATTGAAGAAAATCTAGAGGAAAAAAGCTCACATGAAATGTTAAATACTTTCCAATTCACACAACATCTTAGAACTAGAAAATACCGTAAGAAATTGGATCTGTTACACAGTCATAAATTAAAAACTTGGAGAAGTAAAAAAGGGAGTACCCATAAAAAACCTTGTTTAAGAACAAGTGGTTCATTAACCTTACCAACACTCTGGTACATTTCCCAAGAATGTACAGAACTTAATTTCTTTGGGAGACAAATTTAATTTCCCTAAATTGAATTATCAAAGATCAGCTTTTATTGAAATTAAAAAAAAAAACCTTATCCTTTTAATGTCCCTAATTCCATTTTAAATTCCAGCCAAAGTGAAGCAGTAGATGTATCTCTTAGGTTCTTAAAGAATCGTAACGACAAACATAAAAACTATAAAACAAAATGTTTATTATAAGATTTTGATACAGCCAAAGAATTTATGAGACAACACTAAATGTATACATAATAGTATATTACTCCACGAGGAAAAAAATGGTTTTAAGTTGGTAACCCTGGCCAAAGGCGAAGGGTTACCAACCTGAAACCACTTTTTTTCCTCGTCGAGTACGATATTTTATTCCCTATGAAAGTGAAATATGTTGGTAACCCTATGGGATACCAATACATTTTACTTTTAAGGTGAGTAAATAATATTAACATAACATTATCATATTATACAGTATACTAATGTGTTAAAAAACCATATAACAAAGATTACAAATAATGCTTGGCAGGAAATTGAAAATAGCCATCAACTTACTGATAAACAACTATTTCTAATTCAACAATAAATATTATAAATAAAAGTTTGGCATGTCAATATATGGACGATATTTTGGTAATTCCTAGAGACAAAGATAAAAAATATTACTACTTTTTAATGAAATAGATTCCCCCCTTAAAATTTACAATGGAGATAGAACAAAGCTATAAAATCAGTTTTTTAGATGTTGGAATCCAACGTGGTGAAAATGATGATATTATTACTAATTGGTACAAAAAACCCACATACTTAGGTAGGGTTCTAAATTATAAATCTGTCTCGTAGACAAGGCAACGTTACTCTGACATAAAAAGTTCCATTTAGATAAGCTAAATGTTGTGAAAACAATTTTAACAGAGAATAATTACCCCCAGTGGATAATTAATGAATTTATCAAAAAGAGAACTTCCCACATTTTTAACTAAAAAAATTATATCATTGAGAATAGTACCACCTCCCTTAACAAAATAAATATAATCTTACTCTTCTTATTATAAATTACTATATTATTCTGTTATACAGTTGTTTGTTCTGTAATATTTAAATGATACACTGAAAGAAAAAAGATTATTACAAGGTAAAAATCAGGAATTTCAAAATTTAGTAACCTGAATTCTAATTTTTGACCAACTTTAGTTTATGTTTCGTCCATTAGATGTCGCTATTCAGTGTTCATAAACCAGTTATGAAACAGTTTACTGAAATTTCCTAAACAAAATGTTGAATTGTACAAAACAATTGCAATTTCTAAATAAACTGATTTACTAAATTTTAATAATTTAGTTTACCAAATATTCTGCTAATATAATGCCAAAACATGATGGAAAAGAATGCTGAAAAACTGCTAAAACCGTGAATTTTCAGTATTTTTCAGTTTTTTTCAGCATCCTTTTCAACAAGGATTTTTTTTTTATTCAAAATTTATACTTTTTTCTCTCAGTGTATTTAAATGAAAAATGTTTTATATAAGATGAGGATTTGATACAATTTATGAGTAATAAAAAGAAACTGAAATGTTCAAAAAAATTCACTCATTAGCTAAAACTATTTTCACCCAAAGGTACGTGATGAAATGAAATGTCAGCGATGAATCCGTCATATACCAGTTTTTTCCTCTCTTCGTTTTCTTTTATTTTTCTTTTTTTTTTCCTTTACATCTCTTCTCAAGAATCTATAAACAAGACGAATGACAAGTTGAATTTGCAAAAATTATGTAACGAATGTTGTCACGTAGTGCTGGACACAGAAACATAAAAAAGGATGCTCACAAACCTGCGAGACAATGCAGTTGCTCGTAAATGAATGAAGAACTATTATATGCAATTGTATAATTATTTTAATGAAAAGACAAATTAGTCATGCAAGATTGAAAATGTACAAATGAAATTTATGGTGGAATAATAGGTCGAAGAAAGGAACGACAGTTCGTTGAAATAAAATCTTGAACTACACAAGGAGAACAATTTTACATAAAAATTTGATATCAATTGTGTTGAATTTAAAATAAATACTTTTCCAATATATTCCTAGTAAAAATGAAACATATATGGTCATATATGTTTTTCTTTAATCCATATATGGTCCATATATATTTTAAGAATTACACTCGGACCTCGATTCTTTTGACTTTGATCCTTTTGGAACCTCGATTCTTTAGATATGTTCACCTCGATTCTTTTGTTTTATGATCAACGTTATGAGCAGGTTAGGTTATATCCCTAAATATCACCGACCAATCACAAGCAAGTTCAGCCATGTTGCTTTTTTTTCAAAAGAATCGAGGTTTTTCGATCTCTATCAGATAAATGAATCGAGGTCCGAGATATGTTTTTTCTTCCTCCATGTATGGTCATATATGGATATACATTTATACGAAATCAATTATTGCCATATATAAAATATATATGGCCATATATGAATTAAAAAAAGAGAGTATATGTCCATATATATTTTAACAATCACTTTTAAGGTGAAACGTCACTCGTTAGTCAACTCAAACTGAGCATAACCTCAAAAATAATACATACCTTTAAATATATTGTAAAATAAAAATTCGTTTAAGAAAAACGCAATGTACATCAAAAGTTTAGAATGTTATAAATTAGTTTTTATATATTCCAACTCTTCTCCGAGAGCCATCTTTTGGAAATGGCTTCAATAACTATTTAGATCTTTGTTTCAAATCGATTTCCAAAATATAGCTCCCTGAGAAGAGTTGCACCTCGTAAAAACTAATTTAAAACATTCTAAACTTGTTTAGCTTTTGACGTACGTTGCATTTTTTATAAATAAATGTTTATTTTACAACATATTTAAAGATATGTATTGTTTTTAAGGTTATGCTCATTTTGAGTTGGCTAACGAGTGACGTTTCACCTTAAAAAAAAATAAAAAAAAATTCATACATGGACTTATGTTTTTTCTTCATCCATATATGGTCATATATAGATATATATATGGCCATATATGTATTAAGGGAAAACATATATGTCCATATATGAATCTTTTATTTCCTTATACGAAATTTTTAAAACATATGGACCATATATGTTTCATTTTTTCTAGGGATATTCTAGCTTTATATAAAACTATATTACTATTAAAACCACTAAATCGTTCCTTTTAAACGAAAAAAAACATTTTCATATCCCATTTCTCTCTGTGTACAATATCGTCAAAGTCGACATTAGATATTGCGTTGCGCGAGTCATCCGAGTTGCGGCAATCTTTGCCGAAGATTCGACTCGGTCAGTCGGTCGTTTCATTGCCTTCCAAAAATAAATAACACCGCCGGTGCGCGCCGGTGCAGCCTGCGTCAGGTAACTTGCTAAGCCTCGGCTTATGTAACCCTGTTCCCCCGCATAATGAGATTGGTCGTGCACGTGCAACTGACCTCTTTAACGCGCTCCCATCGAGACAAAACGAATACAAGCGACAAAAGAAAAAAAAGGAAAATCTAATCGCCAAAACCGTTTGAATGTACACTTATTTTGCCGTGGCGCGGCAACCCGTCTCTCTCTTTCTAAAGCCGCCTATTCGTCGATTTTGCGTTCGAGGAGGTTATGCCTTTGCGTTCGCGCGAAAATGACGTTAGCCAAAGATGATTTCATACGCCTTCTAAGTGCGACTTGAAATAACAATTGTGAACATTGAGATGCGATTTTTATCAATCCCGAATGAAGAATTCGTATTATTTTTTTATGGATAAAAAAAATGATATTTTATATATGAGTATAATATTGAGAAATATATAATTAAATACGTTATATTTTTATTATTATATTATTTATTTATGTATAATATATATATATATATATAAATTTCTCAAAATATGGTGATTTTTTTATAACTATTAGTTTAGTTAGTTTTTACAAATGTATAACATAGTTTAAACACTCAATTTCAAATTTCCCCCCATAATTTGGAAATTTACCGCCAAAATTTGAATATTCAATGCGTACCTAGTCTCCCAAATAGAACGAGTACCCAAAACTACCGTTAGCCATATATATATCCCTGGTAAAAATGAAACATATATGGTCCATATACGTTTTAACAATTTCATATAAGGAAATTAAAAATCATATATGTGGATATATGTTTTTCCTTAATCCATATATGGTCGATATATGGCAATAATTGATATAATATTCTAGCCATGTATGCAGTTAATAATTTTCTTGTACGGAAATTGTTGATACATATGGACCATGTATGGACCACATATGGATTGAGGGATAATATATATGGACCATATATGTTTCATTTTTACTAGGGATATTATTAATATACACAATTTTATAAAATTTGTGAAATAAACAAGTTTAAACTTGCGATAAAATTTGTAAAATAAATAAATTAAATAATTTGTAAACAAACTGAAGATATATAATCTACGAGCAGTTTTATCGTCGCAATAAGTAATGATAAATTATTTATTGAATTAACTTTATCAAGATAGTGATAATCATTAAAGTAAACAATTCTTATTATTTACGCTTGCTTTCATAAATTATTTATAGAATAATTGCAGATAAATATGAAGTATTTATATTTTTTTGACTTTATCTTTGTTTATTATATATCTTTTTTTAATGCCAATAATACAGCATTAATTAGTTGATATGCAAATTTATATATATAATGTACAGGATGAATTAAATTATGGAGAAAAACATTAATTGCAAATATTACAAAAATTTCGTAAAATAAATTTAAATATTTAAATCACCTTATATACACTCGATTCTGGATATAGCGAACGTTCGAGAGATTTAATTATTATGCCGAAATTTCCCCGTCGCTCGCACGTATATATATAATCTTAAGTATATAAAAAGTTTACTGTATAATGCGGTAATAAGACTTTGGATTTAAATTCTACATTCATAATTTAATAAAAATTCAACTCAATTCAATTCCATAAAAATTAATTTTAAATAAAGATTCAAATTTGAAGTTTGAAACTATATGGAGGTTATGTCAATTCTAAGTTGGCCATCCAATGACATTTCACCTTAACTTTTGACTACGTTGCATTTTTCTTAAATTAATTTCTATTTTGTATTATATTTCAAGATACGTATGCATTAAGGAGGTTATGTCAATATCTTAGTTGGCCAGCTAGTGACATTTCACCTTAACTTTTGACGTACGTTGCATTTTTCTTAAATTAATTTCTATTTTGTATTATATTTCAAGATACGTATGCATTAAGGAGGTTATGTCAGTATCTGAGTAAGCCATCCGCAGTCCCCTTAAATTGATTATTTTAAATGAAATGCGAGACAATAGAAGAGTGCGGAATGACAAAATCCCGTCGATTAATTGTCGTGCTGAATATCATCGTATGCGTCATATTTCGCAAACAATTGTGGCAGATTGATTCTGACCCCGGAACTCGATCTTAAGCTTGACTTCAATAATGAGTGCCGTGTATCAAGCGATCACTTGGTCCGCGCGTGAACGCGCCGTGTACCTTTTCGTGACTTTATTTTTGACGCGGATCTGCGCCAACACCACGCTCTTACATTGTTCCACCTCGGTATTAATTCTCCGTTTATAATACTCGAGGTTCGCGTTATCTGCCGATTTGGAACTGGCCCAAATTTTACTATATCCTTATTTCGGGACGCGGACTCGAATTTGAGTCAGTCAACGGGCAGTGTTGATGAATTGTTTTGACGTTTCAAGGTTACAACTGAAATTTACATTCAGTAACCATTTCTTTTTTTTCATTTTTTTTGATATTTGTATTATATGTTGTTTATTTATCATTGTAAAGGCTATCTAGTAACTATCTTTGTCTTAATTTCATTCACCTTAGTTTTGTTAGTTTTGTTAGTTTTGACGTAATAATTATATATATGTCATAATAGAGGTAGATCCAATAGATACTAAAATAAAGGCTATCTACTAGCTTCCTTTGTCTTAATTTCATTCACCTTAATCTCGTTAGTTTTGTTAGTTTCGTTAGTTTTTACGTAATAATTATATATATGTCATAACAGAAGTAGATTCAATAGATACTAAAATAAAGGCTATCTATTAGCTATCTTTGTCTTAATTTCATTCACCTTAGTCTCGTTAGTTTCGTTAGTTTCGTTAGTTTCGTTAGTTTTGACATAATATTTATTTACATGTCATAACAGAGGTAGATCCAATAGATACTAAAATAAAGGCCATCTACTAGCTATATTTGTCTTAATTTCATTCACCTTAGTTTTGTTAGTTTTGTTAGTTTCGTTAGTTTTGACATAATATTTATTTATATGTCATAAGATCCAATAGATACTTTTGCCTTAATTGCAGTTATTAATATAATTTCATTTCAGTTGAATAATTGCAGATATTCTGTGCTCAGATAAATAAACATAGAAGTCATAACATATGTATGATACACAGCGACATCTAATGGTACAAATACGAAAATATTGATATTCGTATTTATAAACATCAATATTTGGTGCTTAAATGATTAATAGAAATGTTATCATCCACTTATCACCGTGCCCTCCGAAATATTTCTGTAACTTTGTTGCTTTCTACTGAAAATGATTTGTTTCAGTATTTATGATTATTACAATAACATTGTGTAAAATCCAGATTGTAATAATCCCACGTAATATCATGTAATTTTTTTGTATATTAAAAATTGCAATTCATATTGTAATATCATTATAATATTACTGTATGCATATTGCTAAACATCTGAACACAGTCATATATTTTTGACTTTTTACGACATATAATATTAAATCCAATATTGCAGAGATATTATATATTTAATAAATTACTATTCCTTCTGCGTGTAATTTAAGGTAGCGATGTTAAAAACTTTATATAACTTGCAGTTTATAATAATAAACACCTTCGTTACACCAATGATCATTTAATTAAAATGGGTTTAAGAACGAAAGAAGTATAAAAAAAAGTTAGATTAGTCGTTTAAAGAATTCTTAATGGATAGAAAATTTGATTGCAATTATATTATATTTTTCCTTATTATATGTTATTTTTATATGTTTTATAAATTATTTTATAAGACATTTTGCAATTAATATTTTCTGTTGGAAAAATTGTGATAACTCTGAACGAGATCATTGTATCTGCAAGATATTAGTTTCAACTACATCTCCAATACTAATACATAGGAAATTTGTCGTTAAATTTATTTTATTAACTCCTTTTCTTAGTATTTTATTTAATTAAATACATTTCTTGGTATTAATTTCATGTCTTATCACAAAGTGTCTTATTAATAATTATTATTCCTTTAAATTTTTCACTTTGTTCCTTATTACATTGAATAAATTTAATAAGAAAGACAGAGAAAATATTAAGAGTGACATTGAATAATAATTATATAAGTTTTGTAAAAGCAGCCTCAGAATTAGTCTAATTCATTTGTTTTTACTGCTGCATTTATCCATCAATTACTTTTAAGTTTTCTCGTTTTGTCTCAATATTGATGTCAATGTTTGCTCCAAACCTTGACAACATGATTTACAATGAAATATAAACGTTATCTTATATGCTTCTTTCGTTAAAAGCTTTTTTTAAATACTTTTCATACTTCCATCCCTGGACCTCTGTAACTTTTTTTTCTGGTAATGTTTATCTAGCTTTCAGCAATAATTTCAATCTCCTGTAATTATTCAAAGTCTTTTGTTAAATACTAAAAAGCAGAATTATTAATAACTGTCTCTTCTCTCTTTTCAAAAAAAGGTCTATAAAATTTTGTCAATAACAAGTAAAAACTAGATTTAATAAATTTAACCAAAAAAAAGTATCGAAATTCAAAAAGTAACATTCTCGTGTCAGATTTTATTTTACTCTCCCAAATAATAAAATGTATTGGTAGCCCGCAGGGCTACCAACATATTTCATTTTCATGGTGAGTTGGTGAGTGAAATATGATACTCGACGAGGAAAAAAGTGGTTTTAGGTTGGTAACCCTTCGTTTGTGACCAGGGTTACCAACTTAAAATCACTTTTTTCCTCATGGAATAATATACTATTATACTATGCATTAATACTCGATTTTAGAAACAAAAAGTTATATATTCTAAGTTGATTAATATATTCTAAGTTAATATTAATTTAAAAATAAATTGAATATTTTCAGGAAGCTTTAATCTTCATTTATTACAATAAATACTATTTGTTCATTTAGGTTTATATATGATTATAAAATAATTAAAATCAAATTCAATTCTTCCTTGAATATTAACAAAGAAAAATCAACTAAAGGAACAAATAGTCTCAGTTATGTTGAAAATTCTATTATTTTAAAAGGTTTGCGTGCTGGAATGTCATTTTATTCAATTCAATTTCTCTTTTTCGATATGCATACATTTGAAAAACTCCATTTATTATCTTGAACAATTTTATATAGTCTTTGTGGACTATTTTGAATTTTTTTTCTTTGATTCCAAATAAACATAATATCTATTAATAAATACAAGTCTTAAATGATTTATAATTGATTGTTTTGATTCTATAAAAAAGAGATTATTAACAAAATATGTTATTAATATTAATGTTATATTAGTTTTTATGATTAAATTTTGTAAAATCTTTTATATGGTAATTCAAATTATTTCATCAATTTTATACAACTGGATGAAAGAAAGTGCTTTGTATGTTTGCAAAACAAATTATTAAAATTCCAGGGTATAAAGAAGCTTACTCTTTATCTTAATTCACTACATTTATATTAATCATAATCACTTTGCAATAGATATAAATTAAAGGAGATTAAATATTGTGCAAATTTGGTTATCAATACCTGCACTTGTTACTTGTTTTAAAATAAAGAAAAGCTTATATTACAATAATGTCTTTAAAAAAGAGCAACAAAATTTGAAACATTATGATTGCAGAATAACTTCAAGACGAAATATACAGAAGTTGTTTGATGCAATAAAATAATAGTTCACCAATGCATACTATGTATAAAAAATAAATTAATAAATAATGCTTGTCAATTTGTTCTATATGTGCTTTCAGCTTTTTAATTTGTTGAAATATTCGATTTGGCGACGTTTATGCAACTGTTTAGTGAAGTACAGATAATTTATATAACACGTGATCATTCGAGCTATATTGCGCTTTTGTTACCAAACTGTCTGGCCCTCATCACAGAAATATCTTTAAGTTGCTTATCAATGTTCATTCATATTTTACCTAACGCTTGTACGATGTTAAATAAAGTCTTCCTTTAATTACTGTATTAATTCGATAAATAATATATCGAATTAAATAATTAATAAATAATATAATCAAAATCAAATAAAAGATTTTTTGTAACGAGTGCAGGGAAAGTGGCCTGTTTCCGTCCTGTTTGGAAGACGGAAACCAGCTGATTATAGAAGAGGATGGAAACTTGTTGTTTTCCGCCCTAGAGCGGAAACCAGACGTTTTCCAGGGCGAAAACTAGCAAGTTTCTGGCTAGTTACCAAGGAGATGTGGACGGAAACTGGTCGTTTTCCACCCTAGGGCGGAAATAATCAAGTTTCTTGCCAGTTACTAAGGAGACGTGGACGGAAACTAGTTGTTTTCCGCCCAAGAGCGGAAACTAAACGTTTTCTAGGGCAGAAACTTGCAAGTTTCTTGCTGGTTACCAAAGAGATGCGGATGGAAACTAGTCGTTTTCCACCCCAGGGTGGAATACTAGCAAGTTTCCGCCCGCATCTCCTTGGAAACAGCTGGTTTCCAAACAGAAAGGAAACGTGGCACTTTCCCTACACTTGTTACAAAAAATAGTATATGCACCAGGGACGTAACAACTATTACAGACAAGTATGAAGTTGGCTGACTTTGTCTCGCGTGGCTAACTTCACACCCGTCTATAATTGCTGTCCTTGCTCCACCCTTGGTGTTACATATACTATATCATGGCTGATAGGAGCCTTTGATTATTTCCTGTGGCTAAAAACAAACAACAACATATACGATATCATTTATTCTGTTCAAAATTAATGAAGCTATAAAAATTAGCTTTTATCAAGTTTCTTTTTCATTTATTTGAATTAAAATCAGGGAGAAAGTTAATTGTTTCAGACTCACCACATCAGCGTCCGTTGCTTTAAACAGGTGACAGTAGTAGCGTCCGTCGTCCCCTTTAAGCATGTAAAGAAACATAGTGCCATTGGCATCTTGTAAAGTCGGCGGTACCAATTGTGGCTTTAAAGTACTCTTTAAAGGATGCTTGAACAGCGGCTGATCCTTGCGCATTTCGTAAGCAGAAATTTGCCCCGCAGTTACAACCAGGTTCACCTGAAAGAATGTCAATATTCTGATTTTTCCATTCGTTTCAAATTTAATTCAAATAAAAGATTTCTAACTATAATAAATTGTGATAGGAAAGATTGTAGATAAGTACACCGGTAATGCAAATACAGATAAAATGTGATAAAGATTTTTGATAAATGACAATTACCGACGTATAAATAAAAGTGAAAATATAATGTTAAAATGTTACAATTTACAATAATATATATATATATATTTGTTTTGAATGTTTTAAACATAATTTACAATGATTTACAGGTATATAAATAAAATTGTTATACACCTTTTATCAAGAATAAGCTAAATTTACATTATTATTGGGCAATGGAGAATTTAGTACATTTATTAAAGTGTAATTTGATATAATAAAATCATATAATTTTAGTTTACTCCAAACAAGTTCAACAATGCTTTAATTTCATAGATAGATATATTTTTATTTTATATTAAATTTATATTAAAATTTAATGAGCAATTTAATAATTTTGAAGCATAATTTTAGCATTTAGCATAAGACAATTATAAAATAACTTGTTCAAATATTTTCAGAATCACATAATATTCTTATTTCAATGACAATGACGATAAATTTAAAGTTCTATTCTACCAATATGTACATTAGTTTTTAAATTATTCACAAATGACATTGAATTCATTGTTTATAAATAATTATTAACAATTCATTATTTATTATTAATATATCTTTACAAAAGTCTATTTATTTTAGCAATTAAAATCAATTAATTAATTAATTAATAATTCATTGATTTATTCCTAAAAATAATAGAATTAATTAATAGAATTATATATATATATATATAGAAGAAATTAATATAATTATAAATTGTACGGATATAAACATTTATTTAACACTACTATTTATATTTTTAACAATTCAACAACCAATATCAACTTAATCATCATATTTATTTAATAAAAATTGCATAACTTTTTAAATGCACATTTCAAACAATCTATAATCATAATAACAAGAGATTAAATATTATTCCAAAAAATATAATTAAAATAAAATTTGAATTATAAAAATCAATACTAAGCAACTTTAAATATGAAAGGAAACAATTTCGTAACAAAATAACGTAATTTAGTTCAAATTAAACTAAACTTATGAAATAAAAATATAAACTGTAATTGATTTCAAGCTTAAAATGTTATCTAAAAGTACACAGGCTGGTTAAAAGCTCATTTATTTTCATATAAACATTGATGAATTTTTCATCAATCTTCCCTTTTCATTAAACTTGGACAAATATTTACAAGAAAAAGAGGGATAAATATTTTCCGCCTCGTTCGTCCGTTTAATAATAAATTAATTATTTATTAGGTTATTGGGAGGAATTTGGAAGTGTTTATTAATAAAATAAAATACCTTGTCACAAATTGTTTTCCGCTTGATCTGAGGCACGACCCATGGCAACATCGGACCGCTGAATTTGCGGTTCATGACCACAAATCCCAAATAATCCACGGGAATGAATTTCATCTTGACATAATTTTTCGATAAACTTCTGTCAACGCGAATAACAACGCAACCGTTTTTATGCCCGCTCAACAAGTATTGTTATTATCTGAAAACAAGCGTAAATCAGTGTCAGTGAAACGTCAAAAATTGGAATTTCAATAATCACGTTTGAAATTACATTAGCAGACAAGGATGGAAGTAACGCTGTTAACGGTGCAACACACAATAAACATACGCATTTCATAAGGAAGTAATAAAAATAACGAAAGTGAGATTATTTTCATTGATAAAAATTAATTGTTCGATGATTATTGGGCAATGAAAGCTTACCGTATTTTGATTCGTCGGAGTTGCATGGTGTTGCAAAAGACTCGCATTTGTGTGTGTGTGTGTGGTGGAAAAACTTTCTTTTTGTTTATTACAAATTATCGCACGCTAGCACGTAAATAAAAAAATTGTTCGCCCAGATTATTGACATTGCACGAAGTAAGGAATTCCTCGCGCACGAAATTTATCTCGCGGGAAGTATTTGCATCTTTGTTTTTGCGCGTTGTTATTAAACGTGCGGCGTTGCGATTGCCAAACAAACGAATTCTCGGTACGCGAAATAACCGTGTCGACCTGTTTTCCAAATGTTCAGTTGACGGAATCGATGCTTTTTTATATGTTATCTCAAATCGGGTTGCATGCACTCACTGAACTCACTCTCGACGCCAACTTCAAGTCGTTTGGGTTCGCACGCCTCGCGTTCCAGGAATCTGAATTTGCGCGCACACCGTGCATTCGTACGTTGCGCGAGCAGGAAAAAGGCGGGAAGTTTGTCTCGTATGTCGAGTTGCCCGCCAAAACTCGCGCGAACCTCGATAGCCCTAGTTGCTTACGCTAATTTTTTGTACACTTGAACCCGAAGTGGTCTTTCGAGATCTTTTCAAAAAAATGAAAATAGTATACTTGTCACAACCTTAAGGTGATGCTGTAAGTCTGCAGTCACGGAGTTAGTGTCTTTTCAATTTAAAATAATATAAATAATTATATTTTTTAATAAAGACATTCAGACCATTCTTCAGTTATAGGAGAATATTACTGTT